>WYDI02027959.1:0-41508 GCA_009867235.2 Psittacus erithacus
ACCGTGCCAAATCCACACAGGGTACAATGACCACACCATATTCCACTCTGACACGAATCATAACTGTGTTTATCACATTTCCCTTATCATTATTATTATTGGTGGTAGCAGCAGTGATTTCTGTTATACCTTAGTTAATAGACTGTTCTTATCTCAACCCGTGGGAATTGTATTCTTTCAATTCTCTTCCTCATCCCTCCGGGAGTTGGGGGGGGTGAGGTGGGGTGCGTGATCGGGCTGCATGGCAGGCCTTAAACCACGACAACAACTAACACAAACATAGCATAAATATTGTATCTCCCCTGTTAACATGTTAGCTTCTGTCATGGTTTAACTCCAGCCAGCACCCGCACACCTGCTCGCTCACACCTCCCCAGAGGGACGAGGGAGAGAATGAGAAGAATAAAAGTGAGAAAACACGGGTTGAGGTAAAGACAGTTTAATAGGTAGAGCAGAAGCTGCATGCACAAAAGAAGCAACACAAGGAACTCATTCACCACTTCCCATGGTCAGGCACATGTTCAGCCATTTCCAGGAAAGCAGAGCTCCATCACGCATAATGGTAGCCTGGGAAGACAAACACCATCACTCTGAATGTCACTTTCTTTCTTCTTCTTCCCCCAGCTTTTATTGCTGAGCATGACGCCATATGATATAGAATATGCCCTGGGTCAGTTGGGAGCAGCTGTCCCAGCTGTGTTCACTCCCAACCCCTTGTTCACACCCAGCCTCCTCACTGGTGGGGGCGGGGGTGAGAAGAAGAAAAGGCCTTGACTCTGTGAAAACACTGCTCAGCAGTAACTAAAACATCCCCAAATTATCAACACTATTTCCAGCAAAAACCACAATATAACCCTATACTAACTAGTATGCAGAAAATTAACTCTATTCCTGCAAAATCAGCACAGCTATTTTAGTATTTTCTTTCTTCATCAAGATGCAGAAACAAAGCTCTTAATCCTTCTTTTGAAGAACTTCCCTGATGGGCAAGAGAAACAGTCCCTTGACATTTACAGCTTCACATGCATGCACTTTCTAGGTGGAAACCTTAGTTTTTCCAAATTTTCTGAGTTCATAACATTTTGCCATTGAAAGTAAATAGAAATGTCATAGAATCACAAACTGATTTGGGTTGCTAAAAGCTTGAAGATCATCTAGTGCCAACCTGCCTGCCATGGGGAGTAGCACCTTCTGCTACACCATGTTTCTCAAAGCCTCATTCAACCTGGCCTTGAATACTTACAAGGAGTGGGCATACTGAAATTCTTTGGGCAACCTGTTACAGTGTCTCACCAGTCAGTGAAGAAGTTTTTCCTGATTTTTAAATCTCATAATTACTCACTGTTTTTCCTTTTACCCTATAAGTTTTTATATAGGGAGCATATCAGGCTGCCTTACTCAGCCTCAACAGAGGAAGAAACAGAAGAGTTTCCTACATAAGGCCATTTCATTCCAGTGGGATTTAAAATTAAAAGTAAAACAATTATCCCACTCATAGAATTTACAGTCTCCTTTATTTAAAATTCTAAAACAATTATTTTAATGTCATAATGATATTTATTGTTTTCTGACTAAATGTTGACTGACTGCCAAATAGGGCTTAGTGATGACTGTACTTTGGTACTTGAAAGTGGTTTTGATTGTGTGCAGAGAATTTACATTCTAGAATATGATTAGCTAATTACAGTAAGTGAAGTGGAAGTTGAAATCAAGTTGTGGCATGAAGAAAACTACTAGTTTTTCTTGTTTAGAAATACAGGTTCTACTGATAAAGCATCAAGAACTGTGCCTGGGAAAAATGGAACAGCATAATTCTGTTAGTATCACATCTGACACAAATTCTTAATCTTCGAGTATGTAAAAATAATTCTCATATTCTAATAAACTTAATCCTAATTCTGCAGTAATTTTATTATTTCTCACTGCTGTTTATTTTATCCTAAAAATATCATGGATGTTTTAAATATACTAAGATTTATCCTATATTTTTTAAAGAGCTACAATTTAGAAGTAAAAACCAGCACATGTTATAAGCTTCCTTTTTTAATTTATGATGATAAATAAATATTTCTCAAGCTTTATTTAACTCGCTCTGAGACAGGCATCTAAACCAACTGAGATGACTAATTTCTATTTCTCTTTGTGGCTGCAGAGGAAATCTAGACAATTAATATGAAGAAAATATATGGATCACAGCTAGTTTTGCAGTATTTGCTTAATAATAATTTAAAGACTAGAAAAAGATACTTGCTTTCCAGATTTTCTACCAGGTTAGATACTTCTAAATATAGGACATTCCGTAACAAAATTATTTTTTAAAGAAGTATTTGCTTATTCTGCTGACGTATATATCATCTAGGGGCGGGAAGTTGATTTAATGCTTTTTCCTTCTACATGAATATAAAGAACCCTGTGATATTTTTTAATGAATATTCTATGTTTCAAACAAAGCTTAATGAAAAGGGTTTATTACAGTTTAGTAGAATAGTACTTTACATACGTCTTTATTCTCATTAATCAGGTAGCATTAAAACTACCTTGCAGAATTGTAAGGCAGGAACTGGAAACTGAAACATCTTCTGATCTGTTGGTCATGCTGAATTACAGCTTTCCAGTCTCCTTCAAGACATAAACCAGAAGAAATCATTTCATATATGCACTGAATTTCTTGCTAGTTAAAAACACGTCATTGGTATTTTGAAGTACAGTATCAGTATTTAACACAAGTATTGCCATCAACAAACATCACCAAATGGGGCAGTAAACAGTGCAGAAATGTAAAACTGAGTTATCAAGGGAAGGCTCATTTCATCTGTGGGAAAGTTATAGCCACAATCCCTCTGCCAACTTTCTTCCTCTATTATATCTCCTCTCTTGTGGATGTCATATTACAGACTGCATCCCGAACACCCTCCATTCTTCACCTACTGGTGCATGAAGGAATTTGTGACAGATTCTGCAGCATCATGCAGTATTCAAAGGCCAATATATTAATTTAATAAATGTTTTTGCAGCCTTATGGCCTTTCCAATGGTTGCATTCTTGTTTAAATGGAAAGATAAAGATTGCATCCTACAGGAACTAAAGATGGTGCTCAATATGTCATATGCTCATATATAATGTTCATATAATCTCATATAATGGCATATATCCAATGAAACAACAAAAAAAGAAACAACATAGGTAAGAAATTTCTGAGTTTTATGAGACAAATGGTATTAAAGGAAATCGTAACAACAGTTCTGCCTAACACCATAATAACAGTGGGAGAAAAAGATTTTAGGCACATAGAATGACCTTTTTTGACCTACAGAATGAAGTGTCATCTGATAGCTGAAACTTTTGAATCAATGACCAACTGAAACTGAACTTACAGAAATTTTTTTTCTTTTTTTTGGGGGGTCAGGCTTTGGAATACTTTTTATCTGAAAAGTTAGTTATCTGTTGTTAGTAAATTTAAATTCCTCTTTTCTGGTTTACCGTTGTTGCAAAGAAATAACTCCATTTTTTTGGTGAGACTTGATTTACTGGCCAAAATTCAGGTGCAAGAATAACTCTGACTTGTTGAGATCATCATTGCGACTGGCCAGATAAATCGCAGCGAAGGAGCACAGTATGGAAGGGGAGACTTAGTAGATGTCACTTCTTTTAGAAAGGCAAATAAGCACTTGAGATCCTGAGGCAGGGTAATGAAAAACACCTTTGAAAATTGTAGCAGTGTACACAAAATCACTGGATAGCTTCAGCGGCTAGAACTTAGTGACAGGAGTGGCATTGCACAAACACAGGCAAGAAAGCACAATTTTGCCAAATATTTTAAGCAACAGTGAATACAGATACTTGGGACCCTTTAGTGATGCTTTTGCTAATGTGTAGATTTTTTTAAAATGCAAATACATGCTATGTACAATGCTGGCTCACATGGGATCATTTACTGAAAAGGAAAAGAAGTTGTAAGCATGACTCCTTTACCTGTTCCATAGAATTTAGAAAATAAGAACTATTTTTTTTTTTAGTCAGTATTGTTGATTTCTACTGCATGTGCTTCATACTGGGACTATAAAGGCATCTTTGCAAATGAATTAATACAGACTGAAAAGATAAGATTAAGTTTGTGGATAAGCAATCTGCTTAAATTAAATTTGGAATTTAATGTGTTGCGTGCTTGTGGGTTTTTTTAATTTTAGAAAGCCATGACTTAATCTTGAATTAGTTTGTTTATTCAAGTAAATAAAAAAATTAATGACCTTGGTTTTTTTTTCTTTAGCATGAGCAGATTAAAGTGATGATAATCATAGGTTTCCCAAGTAACAAAATTGCATTAGTAGTAAGAATTTACAAGCTACTATATAGATGCTATAGATGTTAGTCTGTAGATCACAACTGACAAAAAAAAGTGACATTACAATAATCAAAATATATTTAGTATTTTTTCCTAGTCTACTTATGAGGGGAAAAATCTTTAATAAGAGAATTGGAACATCAGTTAATTTAACTCAGATCTAAATTACACAGATTTAAACAAGATCTGTCCTATTTAAGCAATCTTTCATATACACAAAATCATATGGATATCTTGTTTAAAACAAAAGAATTTTTATCCTAACAAATGTAAATTTGCTGGAATAAAGAATTTATTTATTTTTTTTTATTAAATGCCTTCTCTGCAAAGCATACAGCAAAACTTTGTAAGTTTATCATAATTTGTGTCATGTTTCATCCTGGAAAAACTTAACTGCAAAGATCACTTTCTCATAGAATGGTGGAAAAGATATAAAAGAAAATATGTTAAAAAAACCCCAAACAAAGACAACAGTATGAAAACCAAACAAAGCCAAGATTCTGTGCTGGCTTTATAGATCAAATATTTGTAGAACTCGATCTTCCACTTCATAATGGCTCACCATCGAAAAGTGGTACCACCACAACAGAATTAAGGTACGTTATGGCCTCTGTACCTTCCTTACTACTTAAAAGCAGACTGACTCCATTAATGTTTAGTCCAGGTTTCATAACCTTGTACAACCTTTTCTACTTATTCTAGAATTTACAGATGTACATGTAGAGATGTGCTAAATTAAAACAAAACTCACTTAAAGCCCCAAATAAATTAGTGATAAAGTCAAGAAGAGAGTGGAGACTCCTGAATTCTTTACCATTGGTCTAATCAAGAGAGAGATTTTTTCCCTCCTGAAAGTCAGTATACAGATGAAAAAAGAAAAATAAGAGAAGCTCAGAAGACACACACAAATTATAGAACTATGACTTAATCCTTTACAGATCACTGGAAGTTAATCCTAGATCCTTCCTTTCCTTATACATACTTTCCGCTTGAACATTCAACTCTGCTACAAGTCACAGTTCTTTTAAAAGAAAGTCTACAGCCAGTTTTATATCTGAATAAATTGTCTGCATTGGTGTACTTGGTGTCAGTTCAATGACTAATTGTGAATTTAAAAGGCTGCAGAGCTCAGTATCATCTTTAAATTCAAGCATCCTTTCTCTACATCTGATTAGTCCATGCCAAGAGGCAATGAACAGTCAGTGGGAAAAATACTGCTCCATTAAACAGTATCTCTGGGCTTCTAAAGCCCATTTTTTTTTTGGAAGACAATCTTTGTCTCAGAAGCTGAAAAATTTCGTTCTTGAGAAAATATATTTTGACTATTGCAAATGATCAGGTGCTCTTTTTCCCCCCCATCTGACACCAAGGTTCAATGCAGTTCTAAGGCACACTTAGGGTATATTGAGATGGACAATAAAAAGCTGTCTAATAGAAGGGCTATTCACTACTGACTCATTGCATAAATTGTGTTTGAAATCTGATAGTCATACACTTGTATCTGTTGTTTTCTCTGTCTAAATTCCTAGAAGGTAAGATTTTTAGAGACTTATGATAATATCAGAAACAAACTCTTTACAAACTAGTGAGATACAGAGATATTATTCTATGATTCTATATTATAATTTTATTCTCACTTCAACAACTCCCAGATGTGCAAATATAAATGGATTCTGACTAATACAGTACATGACTGTCATATCATGGTTTGTCAAGGTCAGAGACAGTTAAGAACCTGTCTTCTCTGCTCTGAGCTAAATAGCCAATGTGATAGCATGATAGCTCACTGTGAGTTATCTTAGACTTCTTGCATTCAGGTAAACCTGATGAACCATCTGAAGACTGTTTCTATTGACCATACGTCAAGAAGGATATGCAAAAATTTCACTAAACCATTTAGATCAGTGGATTTTCTTGTTTTAGTCTTTATGTCTAGTTGTATTTTTCTGATTCCTGTATATTTTACCACATTTTAATTTTTGACAAATTTACCAGCATCCACTTTTCATAAGACTTTTATGGTCAATTACTACTCCAACCTCATATATACTAAATTTAGTATATTTGAATTTATGTAAATTTTCACACAGGAAAAAAAAAAGTGAACAAGATGAGCATGTATCTTACAGTACTGTGGTGGGTTGACCCTGGAGGGATGCCAGGTACCCACCATGAGCTGTATGACCACTCCTCCTCCTCAGCTGGACAGGGGAGAAAAAATATGACAAAAGGCTTGTGGGTTGAGATAAGGACTGGGAGAGATCATTTACCAATTACTGTCATGGACAAAACAGACTTGACTTAGGAAAATTAGTTTAATTTACTAGCAATCATATCAAAGTAGGATAATGAGAAAATCAAATCTTGAAACACCTTTCCCCACCCCTCCCTTCTTCCCAGGTTGAACTGTACTTCTGAATTCCTTTCCTTCTCCCTGCCCAGAGGCATAGAGTGATGAGGAATGGGTGTCACTGTTTCTTCACTACATGTGGTTTCTACCACTCCTTACTCCTCAGTGGGAGGACTCCTCACACTCTTTCCCTGCTCCAGCATGGAGCTCCTCCCATGGGAGACAGTCCTCCATAAACTTATCCATAGTGAGTCCGTCTCATAGGTTACAGTTCTTCACGAGCTGCTCCAGCCTGGGTCCCTTCCTTGGGGCGTAGTCTTTCAGGAACAGACTGCTCCAGTGTGGGTCTCCCATGGGGTCTCACATACTGCCAGCAAACCTGCTCCAGCTTTGGCTTCTCACTCCATGGAACCACAGCTCCTGCCAGAAGCCTGCTCCAATGTGGGTCACAGCTTCTCAGGGTGTCACAGCTCCACTGTGGACATCCATGGGCTGCAGGGGCACAGCCTGCCTCACCATGGTCTGCACCATGGCTTGCAGGCAAAACTCTGCTCCTGCACCTGGAGCACCTCCTCCTATTCCTTCTTCACTGATCTTGGTGTCTGCTGGGCCATTCTTTTCACATATTCTCACTCCTCTGTCTTTGCACAGCACAGAGGCTGGGTTTTTTTCCCCCTTCTTAAATATCTTATCCCTGAGGCTCTGCCACTGTTGCTAATGGCCTCAGCCTTGGCCATTAGCAGGTCTGTCTTGGAGCTGGTGCTGGCTTTCTTGTACACAGGGGAAGCTTCTCACAGAGCCTACTTCTGTCACAGCTCTCCTGCTACCAAAACCTTGCCACGTAAAGCTAATGCAAACACTTAGTTAAATGTGTATTCTTTTAACAAACTTCGTTGGTAAGTGCCATGAGGGAAACTAAATAATTGTACAATCTTGCTAGCATTGTAAAGATTTGATTTTTTTTTTTCTGTGTCCTCCACTTTTGTTTTTATAATTATTCTTTGTTTGTTTCATACAACTTCTTTTGTTGGTGGACTTGTTTTCAGTTTTGTTTTGGTTTGGGTTTTCTTTTAGAAGGAGGTGTCTAATAATAATAACACCAAAATAAAAATCATTGTTAAATAACTTTATTTTTTAAGTATTTTTGGCTCTTCTGCTCATTCAGAGACATCAGTGATAGCAGGAATATTTTGCAACTGAGACAGCACGTTATCTTTTATAGAACCTTTAGTATTTGCTTTTCTCCATGCTTCTTCAACATTAAGTTTACTTACACTTTCTGACATCTTGTAAAAATGAATTGAGTTTGTGGGTTTGGATACTATTCCTTTTTTTTATATTATATAAATGGTTAGATATTGTAGGCAGTGGACAGATAGTGTGATATTATGTGGGCAGTTTAAAAGCTTTTTATCAGAATTTTTTTTTAAGATGTCAATCTTTTCTCTTTGATAACTATCAGAAGCCCTCAAAAATTATCTCCTTATCTCATGTAATCTCTTTCTTACTTATTACTGGCTTCAGTGCAGTTTTATGTATGACTGGAGAGTGTTCATAGCAATTCAGGCTGGGAAAATACAGGTCTTAGAGTAGAGGCTCTAGACAGATCAATCTGTTTATAATCATTCATTTATAATTACTTAGGTAGTAAATATTAATTAATTTTAAAGATTTTTCTGATAGAGACATTCTGTTGCCATGTATACGTTTACACCATTTTTTGTAGCAGAATCTTAACTTCTGCTCAGCTTTCAGAGAAATACATTTTGTACTGTACATTTAAATGTCGTGTCTAAATTATATTACCAGTGTGATCTTTTCCTACTTAATCTAAACCAAAGTAATTTTAAAGTGATATGTGGAAATGTCAAACAATCTATGAGTTTCCTTTACAAAGGAAACTATTAGGAGTCTGCTTATATAAGAACATACTCTACTTGTTTTTATTCTTGCTAATAATAACCAAGATAGAAATCAGATATTGAATCATATAACTGTGTTGCTTGGAAGAGGCTGGACAAGAGGTAGATACAGAACCATTAAAGCACTTTCTAGAAGCAGGAATTAGGTTGATAAAGGTTTAAAAATTATTTTAAATGAATTATAAAATCACAGAAATGGTTAGGGTTGGAAAGGACCTTAAGATCATCTAGTTCCAACCCCCCACCACGAGACCAGGCTGCTCAAGGTCCTGTCCAGCCTGACCTTGAACACCGCCAGGAACAGAGCATTTACCACTTTTTTTGGTAGCTTGTTCCAGTGCCTCGCCACCCTCACAGTACAGAACTTCTTCCTTGTATCTAACCTAAATCTCCCCGGTTTAAGCTTGAACTCATTGCCTATTGTCCTATCACTACAGTCTCTAATGAAGAGTCCCTCCCCAGCATCCTTGTAGGCCTCCTTTAGATACTGGAAGGCTGCTAGGAGGTCTCCACGCAGCCTTCTCCCCTCCAGGCTGAACAGCCTCAACTTTCTCAGCCTGCCTTCATAGGGGAGGTGCTCCAGCCCCTAATCAGTCTCTTGGCACTCCTCTGGATTTGTTCCAAAAGTTTCATGTTCTTATCTTGGGGACACCAGAACTGTACACAGTACTCTAAAAATATGAGGATGGAGGTTTGAGGAACCTTAACATATGAGGCCACACTCTTTGAATTTTGCTTTTCTTGCAATATAACTTAAAACAGAAGAATAAATAATGCTTAGATGTGAACAAGTTATTTGAAGGAAAAAAGAAAAAAAAAAAGCTGTAGGAGGAAAAAGATACGTGCCAGGAAGATATACCCTTTTTGACATATATCCAAATAGCCAAAAAAGGACAAAAATTTGTGTTTCAATGTATCTGAAGCATCATAACTGGTATAATAATAGCAGTAATAAGATCAATACTAACATTACTTTTACCACTAAAATGCATTTTGTTCATTCCTTAAAAATTCATCACTATTTAGGTAAGTCATTAAGGCACCAAAAAGGTTGATATTTTTGTTACTTATAACTTAAGGACTGTTGCCTCTCTTGACAAAATACTGATCAGTGAAAAAATTTGGAATTAGTTCTGATTTTATATAAGGAGTGTGGACTAAAGAGATAAGATACATTCAAGATACATTCTTTAGATAATCTCTGAATACCTTAAAATTGGTTAATATATCCAGCTTTTGAAATTAAGTTTAGGTAAGAAAAAAAAGCCAAAAAGCTATGAACTGAATTTAAGAATTTTTGATGTTCTTCAAAAACTTAATCTAATTGTGCCGGGTTTTTTTACAATATGATAGACAGCTTCAGGAAAAAAAAAAGGGAAGGAGTAGTTGCTGGTGCTAATATTTGTATTTCTCTAGAGGCTTGTTAAGTGCCAGCATACACTAAAGGAAAAAGAAATTGTAAGTCTATTGCAAAATACTTTTTCAGGGAATAAAAGTTTTATAAACCTTCAGAGAAAAGTGTCTTGGTGTAATTGTAATGCAGGATTGCAATTTCTTGCCTTACATAAATGAATTTCAGAAGGAAATTCCATATCAAGATAGGAGTTTAGCAACTTAATAGTATGTTTACTGTAATAATCTTACATTGAAATATATTGTTTACTCTTCCTTTTTGTTTATTAATATCTGTACTTCATAGCTGTACTGAAAAGGTTAACCTATAGCTACCTTTATTGTAAAATAATTATTTCTTTTGTCAGAACTCATATTTGCCTGCAATAATTATTGTTTTTATTTAAAAGATGATACTAATTAAAAGTGTAGATGTATCCATATTTAACACACATAAAAAATATATATTAAAATATATTATTCTTTCATAGTGTTTAAACACATATTTTTGAATACTCTCAACAGTTTTCAGCTGGTCAGATCTTTTTTTCTCCCTCAGTATTCCCAAGTATGTCCTTTCTTCCATTTCTCTCTTTTTTCCTTCAGAGAAGGAACTACTAGGGATATTGACTGTATCGTGGAAGGTGACAAATACATAAAAAACCTCAATTAAATCTTAATAAATAGCTAAAACACAAAAAGACTGTTCTGAAAAATTCTGATATTTCATAGTTCAGAGACCTGAAAAAAAACCCCACACAAACAAACAGAAAAAAAACCAAAACAAAAACCAACTTCAACAAACCAAACAAACAAAAAAAAAAAACACAACAACAACAAAAAAAAAAACAACAACAAAAAAACAAACCCAGAAGCAAAGCAGTGACTTGTTGCTCTGACTTTTGATGAAATCTACATCACTTTTCCACTCAGCCAGCTACTGACAACCAAGACCATGTATCACAACCTTAATATGAACAGTGGAGATACAATTTTCCACCATTCATTTTACTTCAATTATACAAATCCTAGACTATATTTCAATTTTAACGTCTGTTCTTAATTACAAATACATAACTTCAAAATAATATTTTTTGCTTCTGTTTTGCACATATGCAAACACTATATTTTATATAGTGCAATATTTTGTATTTAAAAAAAGAACAGGAGAAATGAGACAAAATAATTCCATCATACGAAGTATATATGCTTTAATACAGAACTATTCAACAGTAAATATTGACCTCACAGGAGAATAACACAACCCACAAACTGGATGCCGTCTTTTGCCTTTGGAGTTAAATACAATCTAAAGCCTCTTCTGAGAAAAACAAACAAACAAACAAAAAAAAACCCCAAAACCCAAGCAAAAAACCCCCCCAAAACCCAAACCAAGAAAGTAGCTTGTAAACTTTGTCAAATACTTAAATTATTTTTTTTTAAGAAAAAAATTCTGGCTCAAAAGTTATTACTTTATAAGTATTTGTATTATAAAATATATTTTGGAAAAGTATCAAAACCCCCAAATGTATTAGTTACATTTTTTTTCTGTTTTGTTTTTGGTTGGTTTGTTGGCGTTTTGGGTTTTGTTGGGGTTTTTTTATGTAAAAAATTACGTAGTTATGAAGAATTCTTATTTTTGAAACATAGCACTACTGAGAGGAAAACTTGAAAAAAGGTAAATGTTGATCAGATCTAATTATAACACCAGAAGAGAGTAAAAATTATACCCAAAGTTTTTCCCATGCTTTTATATATATATATATATAGTTAGTGTGTTGGATTCTTCAATTCATGTTACTTGACCAGTTGAAATCTGCTTTCGGATCCTGCTAACACAAAGAGGAAATATTTTGAAATCGACTGACAATATGTTGAAAAATCAGTTCTGTGTGCAGATGGGAAAGGAGTGTTTAATTTGTTGTGTCTTTATTATTTGTGTTGTCCCTTTTAACACTTGGTAGCACTAGAAATTTTATGACTAAAGACTATTTTCTCCATTAAATTCTCACAATATAACAAATTTTTAAAAATAATTTAAAGCAACAGATTTATTTTTTTTTTTAACTTCAAATAAGATGCCTGCTGCAGATCTGCAGACTCAGTTTCTCAACTGCCATTGCAAAGTGAGTCTATGCCCAAAGAGGTCTTACTCAAGCAGATGCTGCCAGAACATCAGAAATACGAAGCTTCTTTCTAACTCAGCTGAAGGATTTAGGTGCCCTGACTATCCTGTCAAGAAACCCTGTCTCCATGGAGTATCCTGTCTATAGATAGACCTCTTAGGTGATGAGGTATCCGGTTTTATGGCAGAAAGTGGATATTTTCTGATTGCCAAAGAGATAGGCTTTCTGGCAAGAAACCTTATCCTGGGAAATCTGCCTGGTTTCTGTCAGAAAATTCAAGAAAAATCAAAGCCTTCTTACAAAATTTAACAATTTTACTCATAAGTACTCAAAATTTAAAAATATATAAAAAAATTCCACAAAGATCTGTTCTTTCAAAAAGCTGCCTCGATGCAGTATGACTCAATATCAAGGTTGCCACTCTGAATCCTGCCTTTAATATTGTCTCAGTTATGTAACTTTAATGAGGTTATCTTACTTCATAGGTATAGCTCCAATTTTACATTATCAATTAAAATGTCACATAAACAGTAATGGGATCAACTACAATAATTTATAATTTTGCAGGTTTTAGAAGGGATTAGCAGTACAATGTTCTAATATTTTTCCTGCTTCTTCTTCTATGGAACATTATATGGAACTGTTCAACTAATACAAGTATATAGTAAAATCATCAACATAATAAAGTATCCTTTTTTAAGTAAATAAATTTTCACAGTGCTTTACTCATTGTACTTTCCAGCTACCATTGATGGCTTTGCTAAAGTATACCTCATTCTTTGATGGAGAAATGTATCTAATTTGTATGGATCAATATGAGCAACATGTTTTGAGAGAGCACGACAAAACAGAATCAAGAACAATTACATAGGTGATCTGAAATTATAAAATAACTCTGATTAAAATAGTGTAGGTGTCACACTTCTCTCAGGCAAAGTAACATAATAGTTCTTCAATACTCTAGATTTTTCTGATAAAATCAAAAGCCAAAGCCTCAGTGACCCATTAAATAATTTTGTCTGTCTCCATGTTGGCAAAAAAATGCTTCCTAGTTTTATGGTCCATGTATTTAAATTATGAAGTGGGTGAACATCTGACTTTGGGCAAGTCTCAAAATAGAAAATCTATAAGTGGACTTACAAATACTAAAAAGAAAACCCAAAACTTTGCTGATCCTGGTTATTTCTTATTCGTGTCTCTTTTTGTGAGGCTTTAAGACTTGTTCTTTTTCCTAGTGTTAGATGAATTCAATATTATTTTAAGAAGGTGTACTGGCCTTGGCATGTTTCAAGTGTTCCTAGACCATCAGATATAATGGATTTCCAATTATTTTATTACCCCATTCCTACCTTTAATATCAGAGACTGTAAGAAAGCCCACGTAAACCACATTGTTAGCTCAAAAAAGGAAATAGAATGTGGGTCTGTGGCAGATCAGAAGCACCAGAATTCTTGATGATTTATGTGTTTCTCATATGGCAGAAATTGCTTTGGAGGTATGGCTTTAGTCTCCACGCTTGATGTATAATATAGGAAAACCCAGCAGAGTCTGGAGTTTCTATAATGTGGAAAACCCATGAAATTTATTAGGACCTTCAAGAGTATTTTTTAAATTTATTTAATTTAAACCTTCATTTTTCCTTTACCCTGTGTTGAGCAGGGACTATAATGAATTTAGAAAGTTAATTATTCATCCGATGATCTATCTCCTTTGAAACTCTGCATCCAAATCAGTTTCCAAAATAAGTTGCAGAAATGTACCCCATGTTGATCATGTTAGTACCTTTACAACATTGCAATGGTGGGTAACACAGTAAATTGAATCCTGTCCAATTCTGCATGATTATTGTTGGTTTTCCAATCTGCATGAGAAAAGACTTGTTGACATTGGGAAAGTCATCATAAAATGAGAACACTATGAATGCAAATCTTAGTAGGTCTTTGAATATACTAGTGAAATTATGAAACTTCCAGAACTGATTCTAGGCAGTATTTTTTTCCTAGTAAATAATACTGAAAAAAATAGAACTCTTCTAAACACAGAAATCCAAAAATATTTTTATAATTTTCACAGCTAATTATTGCAAAGAAGATTAGATATATTAATTTAACATATTGTAGAAAGATGTTTTAGGTCATCTGGCTTGTGAAAAGCTGAGAATAAGGGAGTTGAGAAAGTCAAAATATACAAAAATCAAAGTCAATATATACAAAAAACAAAGAAAAAGGAACTGAGAAAAGGTAGTGGTTCTTTGGCTTCTTTTCTACTACACCTATTTATACAACACAGACATTTGAGTCTACATGGGCTTTACTACTTCAGTGACACAAGGTTTTATTAAACAACATATATTGCAATGAAAATAAGGCTTGAACATAAAATCATAGAATCACAGAATAGTTAGGGTTAGAAAGGACATTAAGATCATCAAGTTCCAACCCCCCTGCCATGGGCAAAAACACCTCACACTAAACATGACATCCAAGGCTCTGTCCAAGCTGGCCTTGAGCATCACCAGGGATGGAGCAGTCACAATTTCCCTGGGCAGCTCATTCCAGTGCCTCGCCACCCTCACAGTAAAGAACTTATTCCTTATGTCTAACCTGAACTTCTCCTGTTTAAGTTTTAAACCATTACCCCTTCTCCTATCTCTACAGTCCCTGATGAAGAGTCCCTCCCCTGCATCCTCATAGGCCCCCTTCAGATACTGGAAGGCTGCTATGAGGTGTCTACGCAGCCTTCTCTTCTCCAGGCTGAAAAGCCCCATCTTTCTCAGCCTGTCTTCGAACTGGAGGTGATCCAGCTCTCTCACCATTCTTGTGGCCCTCCTCTGGACTTGTTCCAACATTTCTGTGTCCTTTTTATGTTGAGGACACCAGAAATGTGCACAATACTCCAAGTGAGGTCTCATGAGAGCAGAGTAGAGGGCCGGATCACCTCCTTTGACCTGCTGGTCACACTTCTTTTGATGCAGCGCAGGATACAGCTGGCTTTCTGGCCTGCAAGTGCACACTGAACCCAGCTCAAAAAAAAGAAATGCAAAAATTCATTTATCTAAATTTTTGTATTTGAAAACCCTTACTTTTTTTTAATGAGCCTCTGGATTTTTTGAAAGCCCAGTTTAATTTATTTTCTAAATTTTAAGTTTAAAAGTTCTGCCTGACCTTTAAGGAGAATAGGAAAATACAAAGTTAAAAGGACTCTTTTGGTGGATATGCATGGACAGTTGAAGGCAATGAGAAGAAAACCAGAGAATTTCTTGTTTTCCCTGTTCCTGAAAAACACAATCCCTTTTAAGAGCATTCAATGAGCTTCATATATGAAATTATTGCAACCAATTTGGCTGATCCTTCTTCAAAGTCATCAGTCTTAAAAGCAACTCTCAGTTTTCAGCTGCATTGTTATTCTCTCATTTTAAAACTAAAACCTTTTCAATCTTTAGCATATTATTTTCCTGTGATTTTTTTTCCTAAGTAGAAAACCGCTTTATTTTTTCAAAGCTTTGAGCACTTTCCAATCCTTAAGTTAGCTTTCATTTATTTTAACACTATACTTTAAGAAGCTGTATGTGGAGATGTTAGACAGGCGCAGCTCTCAGAGATCTCTGCTACAGAAATAGTATTGTAGAAGTATATCTAAAGTGTTCTTCCTGTCATTGTTTTGGGAGGGTGAAGCGCTGTGAAGACAGCTAAATTACTCTTCTTATGTAAAAGCTTGATTACAAAAGAAGTACCAAATGCTTTTAAGGCTTTCTAGTATACCAGCGAATAAGATGACCATGCTTTATGGACATTTATGAGTGTTTTAAACTTCCAAGTCACATCTGTTTTGGAGAAATGTTTTTTGCATACCACAAGTTGTAAGCTTCTAGATTTTCTGGTCCCTTTTTGACATGTTTTCATTATGGAAAAAACAAGCAAGTAGATGAGCCTTGTCAGGGTGATCTGTGCAAGTCACATTGACTTCTCTCCAAGATTTAACCTTGTAAAAATTGAGTATCTACTCTAAGCTATTCTGATATGCTTGCTCCTTGAAGCTCTCTTCTTCCTAGAACTTCTCACATGTTTCATTTTTTTTAATCCATGCAGATTCATAGACCTCCAGGGCAAACAGCAGCTTGTTCTTTGTATGCTCATTTTATTGTCAGTCTGTTTCCCAGGCATCTCCAAGGATTCCCAAGTTTTACCAACTTACAGATGAATTGTCTAAAATCATTCCTCATTCAAATGTTAAGACTTCTATTTTTCCCAAATTTTGAATGAAGAAAAAGATAAACCAATTGACAAACATAACTATAGCTGTGAGTGTAAAAATATATTGCTCTCAACAATGTGTCATCATTTTAGGAGTGAAATACACTGAACTTGATTTCTTGATTGCATGAAAATTGATTATATAGCTAGTAATCAAATTTTTAGATTCTATATTGTATACAATTTTATTTTGTTTGAATGTACTAAGGGTACTCATAGATGACATTTATACTAAATATCACAACTAGGTTTCAGGGCTTCTAGTACTAACATATGTGAACACAAAATAAATAGTTCTGTAAATCCTAGAACACATGAGATGTAATTCCTTGCAGCTCTTCCCTGCCTTTGTAGTCTTGTGTTTATAATACAATTGACCTCACCGATGATTCTATGATTCTGACTATTCTATGATCTCTGAATTCATACTGGGGGGGAAGGAGTGGAAGAGAAGAGAAACAGAATAGTATGGATTTTTTTCGTGTTCATAAAACATGCAATAAAATAGTATATTACATATATTATATTGGTATCTTAGTGAGAAATGATTGCAGACTTTTTAGGAAACCTGGTGTAAATGATGATTCTTCCTTAAGGGCTTACAAGCCGGAATATAGCACATAATAAACAGATGAGACAAAAAACGAGGTTAGAGTGAGGTGAGAGACTGTGTGTTTAGACAATTTTCAGCAAACAATAGATGTCATAATTACTTTTCCATTGTCAAGCTGTCGTTAATTGTTAATTTGTATCTATTCTTACTTTCTCAAATATCAAATTTCACAGAAATGCCCATTTAATTAAAAACTGGTAGGTGAAGAAACTATAGAAAATATAGACCTTAGTGTAGGAAGAGCTAGTTAGTTCTCTTTACACATTTTTAAATAATCTGTTCACAAGGTACTCATAGTTCAGGAAGGGTAATCAAACCATAAAAAAGGAATGCCTGAAGCAAACTGAGTTCAGAGAAAGTTTTGAAACAAAAGTTTGAATCCCTGCTTAATGTTGTCAGAAAGAAGTGCAAAACAGGGTAAAATAGACTTCCAGTTGGGCAATTAATGCTATATGAATAATCCTCTCTAAGGGTCTATCTTCCTTTTTTTTCCTGAAATAGTCCGGCACAGGTTAAAACCACTTCTCCCACCATGTCCACCTCCTTTCCAGGCAAAGTTAAGGTACAAGTTCTTACTGAGTCCTTAAGGTTCAATTCACCCAAAAAAGTAGCTGTGACCTTCTGTATTAGCAAGTCTATAAAAAAGCAGCAGGTATTTGTGGCAGTTTGACCTTTCAGCCTCAAGGTTACTTGGTATGCAAAGTACACCCTTGTTATATTGATGCAGGGTAATCTGGTCCTGGGGAGGAAGAAGAGAAAATAGGACTATGTTGTGGGAAATGGAAGAAACAAGTTTAACAGATGCTGTTTAAGGAAACTTTATTAAAATATTTAATGGAATAAATGGAACCTAGAGCAAAATATCCTAGCAAAATGTATTGCCCTAGTTTCTAAAGAGTGATATGCAAATCTATAGCTCTGCATGAATAACTGCTATTAACAGTAAATTGCTTAAGGAATGGGGATGGAACATCACCTACAACTATGATTTTTGATGAGCCTGGTCTAAAGTGTAGTGAAATAACTAAGATTCTCTTTGTTCTTTTAATGGGCTTTTGCCATAGTAAACTTGTCTTATTGAAGTGCAATGGCAATGCCAGAATACATTAGAGAGTTAGGTTCAAAGCAACCTTTTTTAAGCTGTCTTTGTGGTAGTGTCTTGTTGTCAAGTAAACAATTGAAAAATAAAAGGGTCCTACAGGAGTGAAGATCTCCCCTTCTGCTTGAACACATTGCATTTCATGTTCTGCATAACACAAATTTTAAAAGCAAAACAATATCTCATGCAGCTTTTTTAGATGGATTTGGTGTATGATCTTTGTCACTGGCTGTACAGATGTGGTAACTATACAGTCAAATGGCCTGATTATTTGCAAATTTTTACAATTCATTGCTTAAGAGAACTTTACCTAAACAGTTTAAATATTTTATATTTAACTATTATGAAATGCCTAATGAAAGTATAGATTTCAAATAATGAGAAGGATATTTTTTGTTGATTTCTTGTTTCCCAGAATTGCCTTTTTCACCCTGTACTTTTTCTCAAGATGGATTATGTGATTCTGGAACAAGATTTTGAACTTTATTGTCATATCTTACCCATTCCAATTTATCTCTTTGACAATAAAGGTAAATATCTGGACCAGATTAATTTAAATGAGTTTTAACTAAGGTCAATGCCAAAGCTGATGGGTTTTACATTCTTTTTTGCTGAGATGTAACGAATCAATATACTTCTAGGTCAGTTCTGTTTTAGCAAAAGAAGTGGAAAATAAGTGACAAAAGACAGTAACAGAAAGCATGAATTTACCAGTCAAATACATAGAATATAAGGTTGGGTTGGGTTTTTTGTTGTTTTGTTTTGTTTTTTCCCAGAAGATACATGTGCTTATCTTAGTTGAAACCTTACATTTCTAAATATGGCATTTGTGAATCTTTCTGAGTAAAAAATTTAAGATAGTAGTATATAGTGAGATAAAACTTTGTAATTAAGCATGAAACTTTCACATTATTTTATTAAATGTTAAGATATTTTTAACTCAGAAAAACTACTCAAGGACTTTCGAAAAAAAGCAGCAGTAAGGTTCTTTGCTCTTAGTAATTAAGTACCCACATGCCAAATGCTTTTCTAACTGAATATTATATTGTCTTATTGTGGACTAAAACATAGACTTTTCTGTCACTCACTCTTCTGCAGTGTAAAATTTTAAACTTTTTTTTCTGAGGGCTTTTTTCTGCTGCTAAATGGCATTTTTAGTGGGGTAATAATTTTACTGAGAAAGTAAAATATTTTAACCTTTTCAAAATATTGTCCTTGATTTTTGCAGGAGACAATAACTGCTACAGCTGAAACTATTTACTGAGTTTAGTTTATTTTTTAGACCAGTCCAATTAACTTCTGGTTTAGTGGATTTATTTCTTATAAAACAGTCACTATAATTTTAAGCTAAATATAAGAAATGTAAATATAAATTCAATTATTAAAGCATAGCAACATTCTAATGTTCTTATGTTTACGATTTCAGTGGTACTTGCTAAACTATATCAGATATAAATCTTCCCACTCTTTTAGGCATGCTATACGTATCATATGCATTAATCGCACTACACAAAAGATCGACATATTCTTCTCAATCATAATTTAATTAAATATCTCATAGACTGAATTCAAAGAGTGCCATAATTCAGCATTAAAACATTTGCAGGGTCCTAAAAAATATTTATTTTCAAGAAAGGAATACAGAGAAATTTTTAAAAATGTCTTAAGCTGTAAAACAAATTATTAGTGTCCTACTCTGTGTCTCTTCTATAGCTGATACTCTGTGAAACCTCATTGGATTGCACAGTAGGTCAAATTTTGCATCTTTAATGGCTTCTTTAATTCCTATAACTATATCAAGAGCATTAGGCAGATTTAAATCTTTTTATCTCAACATTTTTTCCCCTTTCTCTCTCTGGGCTTCAAGTTATTTGTCTTTTCAGCTATTTAAACATGAATCATTCTATAAACTCGGCCCCCAGATGTCCACATAGAGATAAATTCCTGCAAAGCAGTTTCTTCCTTATCATTTTGTTCTCAGGGGTTTTGCTTTCGAAAGGCAATAACAGTTTCTGCCAAAGTATTTGTCCCCAGTCCAAGTTATTTATCAAGTGCAGCAAATGTTTTATCCAAAACTGTAAAATTAAGATGAGTATTTGATATGGCAGTTAAGTTATAAAATGTCCTTCCTTAATCTGGGCTTGCAAAAGCTCAGGAGAACTAAAAGTGACAAGAATCCCACAGAAAAGATCTTGATTAAATGAAAAATTAATCAATACAATCCCATTACTATTATAGCTCATTCACCTGTTGAATAAGGAAGTTCATAACTGTTTAGTGGCACTTTCACTGCTCATAACTTTCTGTGATGCTACTATTGCTACATGTGATGAGGCCAAACAGATCCCAAAAGAGTAAGATTCAAAAAGCAGGTTAACAACTACTGTCCATTATTTATATAATACAGTAAAGACTTTTTTATATACATACGTGTGTGTGTGTGTAAAATTTCCTATATCCCTGTATAATTAAATAAGATAAATTATGATAGCAGCTCTTTTTAATATACATATTTACAGTGTGAGTGGGCTAGACTGAATAAGTGACAAAGCATGAAATATTAGCAACCCAAATATCTCAGAAAATTATGGTCTTGATTTTTATCTCCAAGACAAGTTACAGAACACACATAGTACTCTTTTGTTTAGATGGATGGAAGCTACAAGAAAAGGCCTTCCGAAATTGTTGGAAGACTGATTTTATTAAGAGGGAGGAAAAAAAGCCATTTCATAAAGTATGCAGGGAATCCCAGAGGGAACCCATAGCACAGTGAAAGTTAGTTTGATATACCACTAATAGATAAGTACAACACTTTCATTATTAGTGTCATGTGACTGTAATGTTTCTCCAGTTTATATTTAAAAACTGATTTTGGCTTGTTTTAAAATTTCAGAATTATGAAAATGTTTTATCCCCAGATACTATTAATGTTTAGCTAAAATGGCAATGGAAAAATAGTGGAAATGTTAATAGGATGACAAACTTTATATGATTGAAAACATATTAAATATATTTTCATATAAAATATTTAATTTTTCAATAAGACTTTAACAAGACTTATTTAATGTAGTCTGAGTCTTTACTTTTCTGGTAAAATCTAGAGCAGATGCATTATTATAGACCAAACTGTGAAGTATTAGGCTCATCATAAAACAGTGGAGTACTAAACTCAGCACAGGCTGAGCTTGACATATGAAATGTAGGCTTCTTTTGTAACTTGATGATCATTTCTATTTTTAGTAAAAACGATTTAAGAGGGTACTTTGCTGCTTCATAATTTCAAAATCTGTGAAGGTTTCCTGTGCTTTGTCATTCAGTAAAAGGTGATAGCAACTCTCTTGACTGCTTCGTTTATACTGTAACACTTGGTACTGAATTTTGAATTGATTGTTTCAAAGGTGCAGCCTAATTTTCAGTAGGTAATTTAATGCATCGTTTGAAAGTCTTGCTTCATGGTAATAATAAAATCTTTTTCTAAGATGTTTATCAAGGTCTAAGTAATAAAAGATTTTACAGTAGGCCTTGGCCTCTAAATTAAGATTCATTCCTTTTTTCAACAGAGACAGAAAACCCTGTATAGTGTTTCTCTAAGGAGCATTTCAGTTGTTTGAACTGTAGTGGTTAATTTTCAACAGAAGTCATGATTTCTAAATTGAAAAGAAGAAATGTGCACTGTAGCAGTGACTGATAATAAAATTTCTAATACATTCTTTCTTCACGAATATAAAGGATTTATTATAACTTAATTGACTTTGTCATCTTTTTAAGCTTCTCTAGAGGCTGTGTTTTAAACCTTGAAAGTTTGCCCACAGGCTGCTGCAGAGGAGACTGTTCTTTGTACATTGCATACCACAGAAAAATATTTTTTTAAAATTTATAATGCAGCATTTTGTGCTGAGATGAACATTTTAAAATATAACTATAATGATCCAAAGTGGGAGTATTTTACTGAAAGGGAAGTTTTGGCTATGGGAATTCAAATTCATTAACCCTGGAGAAATCTATTTTAAAGTCTGTCATTAGTTTCACAAGCCAGTCATTATAATTTTCAATGCTATGAATGCTATGAAGAGCCTTTTCATTTGGGAATTGGAAGGTTTCTGTGAGCTTGAAAAGAAGATGTGTCTTCCTCACCCATTGCCTTTCCTTGAGTCCTTGTAAAAATTTGCATGCTTATGAAGCACTGGGTGTTTGCATGGTTTGAAAGCTAGTTTGTCCGTTTGACCAGCAGATACTTATCAACATAGATCAAAGAAGGAAGATGTAGGACAAAATTGACTCTCTTTCATGTCAAACCTCTCTGCTCCATTTTTTAATGAAATAAAGTACTTAAAGACATAAAGAGTATTTCTGCCTTTTGACTTTATGTTAGTGCTAGTAATATTTACTATGATGTCTCAAAGATGTGTTGATTTTTTTCTTCAATAAACTTTCTTTAATTAAAAGCTCATTATCAATCTATTTGAGGCACACTTTCTGTATGCTTTATGATTCCTAAAGCTTTGAAGACATGATAGAAGTTCCAGTAGCAAGGAACACTAGATTTGCTTCTCAGGTCAGGAACAGGAAGAGTAGCAGGTTTGAATATATCTCTTCATATACCTTTTCTCTCCTTTTCTGATGCCAAGAAGGTTACCATATGGATGACTAGGTGAAGTTAATTCTGGATTCATTAGTACACAAACTGCAGAATGAACCATAAGTGTTAACAGATGAGAGTTCCAACAAAATGGAATTGCTCAGTTTAATGTGTAAGGAAGTATTTTGCTTCAGAATAACCGTCAAATGGTAGAAGAACTGCAGTTGTCTTTATTCAGTCTTTAATCCAAAGCACCTTAGTCTTCTGAAAGTAAAAAGAAATAGTAAAGTGGCACTTTTATTGCCTGAATTAGGTGTTAAAGTACTCACATTTTGAGAACTCTGTAGTGTCCTACAGACACTGAAAAAGGATGCATAAAAGTTAAACTGCCAAATTTTTTTTTTAATTTTTTTTTTTTTCCCATCACCTCAGTATTAGACATACTGAAAACTACAGACTACTGAAAACATGCATGAAAGTACACCATGGCATGGTGTAGTTTGCCTCATCTTGCAAAATAATGCATAAGAGTAGTAATAATAAAGGAGTTCAAATAAAATCATCTATTCCCAACGCTGCTAATTCAAGAATGAGATTAGGCCCAAAGAATAAAAATGTTGCCAGCCCTTGATAACTCTAATTTACGTGGGATTTCTTCAGAGAACCCAAACACCCTATTTTCTGGCTACAAGAGAGTTCAAAACTTTCTTGTGCTTGGAAAATAAATCATAAAGTAAAAAAAAAGAAAAAAGAAAAAGATCAGCTATCTACAGATCAGCAAATCTACATACCTTCGCCAAATTTAATATGTCTCCCAGAAGCTTTTTTCTGTTGAGAAGTGTTTTCCTGGCTTTAAATACATTAATTATACTTCCATTACTTGCTCTTTATATTCTTGTATCTTGGTAGTCTATCTGAAATCTCTGTTGTATACAGGTTGTTGCAACAATGCACCATCTGATTAGTCTTGTTTATTACAGCACAAACTTCCTCGAGCTTTGACCTTTTTCTGTAAATTGAGGTACAACACATATGGTTCATATACTTGGGGGTTTTGCTGTCTTGTCTGTAAGCTGTGCTCAAAAAAGTTTTCAATGATAGGTTTAATTGTTTTAGTAGTTTTCTTTGCATGTAATGTGGATGTAGCAAAAGAGCTAGAGGAAAAGTACTGTAGAAAGCTTAGATGTAAATTGCCTTTGAAATTCCATTTCTTTTCCTATGCAAGTACATTCACATTTCACAAGGAAAACTTCAGGATATACTGGCTTTTTATGGAACACAAGTAGTAACTGTGACATTCTTAAACATGTCAAAAGCAAAACAATGTCCTTTCATCTAAGTGTATTACTGGAATGATCAACAACCTTGTTTTATCTTATCCTAGATTTCATAAAAGAGGGAATGCGGTGTGCTTTCGATACAGCAGTTAGCCTTAACACTGTGAGTTAAAACATTTTGTCAACCTTTATTTTATAGTTCAAAAATAGATGTAGTCTTCATATATATATATATGTATATATTTCTCCTAAATGTCTATGTATATTTTCTGTTTTCTAACACAATGTGGCTTACATTAATGAAAATTTCCAGTGGAAAGCTTTAGCTTTTTTTGTCTCTTCAGCTGTATGTTTGATACTCACCTATTTTGTATTATTAGTTTCTTTCATTCCAAGGAGAAAAAAACTAGTCAGTTACAGAGCCTGTAAACTCACCAATCCTTCAGAATTATTCCATATTTTTACTTTGCCAGTTTAAAGGTAAAACACCAAAAACCCCAAAAACTTACATTACCTTCAAAACTAAGCTTTACACTGAAACAGTATGTTTTTAGCTTTATCTAGATGTAAGGACGTAAGGCTCAAATATGCATATACTTCATTAAGCAGAGAGGTGAACTGGTGGAAGAGCCACCCGCAGTTCCATGAGTTGATTGATTTTTTTCTGGAGGTCAGACCCGAGGCATTTTACAGAAATTTTTTCCTGGGCTTGTTTTATTGTGCTTTGTTTGTTTGTTTTGTTTGGTGTGTGCTTTTTGTTTGTTTCTTTATGTGTGTTTGTTTTCTGCTTTGGTTCTGTTTAGCAAAATAAGCAGAAAGTGACCAAGAGGGAATGGACGTCATTTCTGTCCTTGAGAAAGAGGAGGAAGGGGACGGCATAGATCTGCAGTTTCGGAACACCTCCATCGCCTAGTAGAAGGTTAGAGGAGAAGACTCCATGAAAAGTGGCATCACAGCCAGCCAAACCTGAAATACAAGTAGGTATGAAGAGAAAGTAGCAGGTAGTAATAGTTTGAGACTCCTTCCTGTGGGGAATGGAGGCCCTCATCTCCCAGTCCCATTTGCTGTCTAAGGAGACATTACTTCCTAGAGTCTCAGACACCAGGTGATGTGGAGACACTGCCAAGACTTGTCCAGCCCTTGGACTATTATCTACTACTGTTCATCTACATGGACAACATTGGTACTGTGAGGGGAGATGCCAACCATGTCAAGAGTGGCTTCACAGCTCTGGGTGTGAGGGAGAAGGTCATGGGAACTTGCATACTTAATCTTGATGGTAAAAGGGAAAGTCTTGTTTAGGAGCAGAGGGCTACTGCAAGTCAATAACTGGTTGAGCAGCTGGCATCATACAGAAATTTGGCTTTTATATCGCATGACCCTTTTTGAGGATTGAGGACTCCTGGACAGGCAGTGGAAGGAAGCAGATGTAGAGAAAAAAGGAAGGAAATAATTGCTCCCTTTCTTATACTCTGCCATTGAAAATTTATTGATGATTTCCAAACCAGCAAATGTTTTCCTGTTTCATCAAAAAATATATTTCCTACAACAGCTGTACATTTTGTATACCATTCAATTTTTATCTTTACCCTTTTCCTCTGCTCCCTTTTTCACATATCTGGTGTAGAGACCTAGTCTTCCAATAAATACCTCAACATTAGCTGTATATTATGTGCCTTGTAAAGATTCAAGGATAATATCCCAATTTACCCTTGATGAATACTGAGAAAGGCATACATATTGGTAATTAGTGAAGATTCTTCTTCTTGGGTGTATGGTAATCATAACTGCCTAAAGCTGGATGGTATGTTGTTAATGACAGGAATGCACTTTATGTGAGAAACAGTGTGGAGATGAGAAAGAATGCAGATTTCATGAAGGAAGGTGCATATTTTCATTATTTGACAAGAGGATATATTCTTTTTTAATCTCATCTAACTTACTTTCTCTGCTAATATTATAGGGGATGCGCTTAGAGGGAGAAGGGTTACACTTCACTCAAGGCTGCGCAGTTCAATCTGCAAGTTTTACTCAGGATATCATGATACTGTAAATTTCTTACATATTTAACATAAACCACACACGCACCATTTAAAAGGAATGCACCTCTCCTCCTATTTGTACATATGTTACAGCTCAAAGAAAAATCCATCCACCAGGCCTCTCAACAATGGCTTGTGAAAGCTTGTGGGCTTTCGATTGCAGAGGCACTGTTGGCAATGCTTCAATAGAATATTGATGCTTAGAAGTGAGTGAAAACACAAAAGCAGTGGGTGTGAGGAGTTACCACAGAATTGATCTGCTATAACCCTAGGATCTACGTAAACTACAATATATATTCATAAAATGGGATAAATTCATTTACCGAGTAAAGAGAAATGATCATGTAAAAATAGACTGAGCCACCAGAATCACAGGGTAGTGATCAATGACTTGGCATCATCAGTTACCTGTAACAAATAGAATACCTCAAGGGTCAACATTGGGACCAATAGTGTCCAGTATCTTAATCAGTGATCTGGATGAAAACATAAAATTCACCTTTAGCAAATGTATGCATATTACTATATAAAGGTAGTAGCTGATAAACCAAATGACAGAGTTACAGTTCAGAGGGACGTGAAGAAAGATGACAGCTGCGTCAACAGAAATCTATTGAATTTCAGCATGTAGAATGTTAAACTCCTGCACTTCGAACAAAATAAATACTATGCATCACTGCAAGTTAAAATTCAGTACTGGCTAAATATCCATGCACCACGCATCTAGGTATGATTTGTTATCTCCCAGTCTCCAGTTTCTTGAAGCTTAGAGATTATGTCAACCAACAGTGTAATCTTTGTGTAATCTTCTGGAAAAATTTCTAGGGAACTTTGAAGAGCTGAACTAGCTCTGGACAAAATAAGTCAATAATATCCTGAAACTTTAGTTTCTTTTTTGGCTCTATGGAACTGAAAATATATATGATGCCACAACTGATGGCTCATACTCATTGCAAGCACTTTTTAAAGGAGACACTGACCTAAACTGGACTTGGGAGAATTCCATAGAATTCTTACCAAAAATCAAATTTCTACATCAAATCTCTAACACCAGCAGCCTGATTTAAAGACCTCTGAAAGCAGTGCACAAGGAACTGGAGTGAGCTACATTCCATTTTAGTGGCAGTTCATTGTTTATATACATACAATAGTCAGTATATCTGTAGCAGTAGAAGGAAGGTGTATATCTGCACAGTCATATACACAAGGAGGGACATGCTCAGAAATTTACTTGGGAACTTTGATTTGAAATCAAAATACTCAAATTATATCTGTATGGTATCTCGAAAGTAGAATAGTAATTACAGGACAGCTAGTGGAAGTATTTCTGGTGAGTTCCTGATCTGGACAAATCTTGTCCTGCTAGTAGAGTGATAGTGGATATTCTTCTGAATAGATGAAGAGGGCTTGTGATTGACATACTCTGCTTTGTATCAATGGGTTGGATGAGGAAGCAAGCAAATTGTATCCTAGTAAAACCAAATCTCAGTCACATATGTAGTAACGTGTAAGCTGTAATTCATGATGGAAAACTCCATGTTATTGTTTCCCAAAAGAATTTGGAAGTCACAGGGGGAAGTTAATTGAATAGGAAGTTTCCAGTGTGATACTGACCAAAGAGGCTAATATATTGTATAAGCAGGGCAATATTGGATGTCAGTGCAGTGACTGTATAACCAGCATATGTGCTAGTGTTGAATATGATGGATTACCTGTAGCTAACATGCAGGAGGGATGTGAGAAACTAATAGAGGTTTGTAGAAAGAAATACAGAACTGAAAATCAGCTCTTGAAGTATCAGTCATTGAAATCATAATGAAAAATTATTTAGTGGAAGAAAACCATGAGTGGTATAGGCTGCATTTGTTTTAACAAATATTTTGGCACAAAAGGCAGATCAAAGTTGAGGCATTTTTGGGTTTTTTTAATTTTTATCATTTGCTGTTTGGAAGATTTCACTTCAGATTAAGCTTGATTTGGTCTCCTGGGTGTAAAGTCCTCACTATGCACATAGTTAAAAGCTTTTTGAGGAAGAGCTACCATATCACAAAGCTTTGCTTCTTTGAGCATGGGCTTTTTGGGGAATCTACTTGGATGCATTGCACTATTTCTTTTTTTGTCTCATGAAGATGATGATAGCAGATCAAGAGTCATGTCAGGTGCCCCCACCACCATTGCCTGTATAAATATTAATGAATAGAAACTAAAATTCTGGTCTTGAGCATTTTTCTAGTGGCACCATGTGCTTGTTACCTCCTTCATCTTCCTATTGAGTTTGACAGTGCTCAGCATGAGGCACCTTAGAGTATGGGAGATTTAATCCTGAACCTCCAGTCAATATATTTGCCTGAAAAAGAACAGGAAAAGTGTTCAGGACACCTTCTTTCCAGGACCAGAACGGATGGGTGATATAAATAAGGTCACTCAGGCCTTTGCTTTCCATGGGTTTCTCTGTTATGAGGACAGAAGGGAAGTTATGAGGGAATCTATCCAACTGCAAGGTGCTGAAGCCAAGGTATACATGAATACTTATATTGCAAGGTCTATTACTCAACTGTTTTGCAAACCTTGATGTATGACAGAGGTACAGCTATGAAAACATGACAGGTTTCAAAGGAAGGACTAATACCTTCCTGAACTAAGAATCAAAGGAGAAACTGGTGCTTTCTTCCTGAGCTAGGACCGCAACATCTATGACATTCTGGCACAGCTATGCATTGTGTTAGATGCTGCAAGCCCCTGTGCCACTGAGTCATGAAACTGTCATCTGACAAGGATAAATATATGAACAGTACAAGAAAAAGAATAACATGGCATAAAGTTTCTAAAATCAAGAACAGAGGCAGAAAACTGGGAGAAAGATGTGGGATTTACATGGCCAAAATCAACATAATCCTATTAGCCAACAAGATCCCCTACAGCATGATACCAAAAGTCTGGCCAATCTGGCCAAATTAAAGGGACAAACACAACACTTGCAGTGATGGTAAGAATGAAAGACTTTCTAGCAATTGCCACATTTTCCAGATCCATCAGCCTCCAGTGTCGTTCCAGGAGGAGATCTGGATATCTAAAGCACTTGGGTACAGTGTCTCTGTAGTCTGGGTCTGCATATTAGCTGATCAGTTTTATCTCCACTTCTTCCATGTACCTGGAAGCATGGTTTGGCAGGTCTGGCAGGAAGACCTCCTCTGGAACAGCCACAATTGGCACCTATCCAGGGCATACTGCTCCCAAGTTTCTGTCTGGTCTCTAAATTATAGATCCTACTGAACATCCTGGATGACACTTGTGATGACAGGCTCTATGTTCTCCCTCTTCTCTGTCTTATCTTTCCAAATCACCACTTATGAGTCATCTGATATAGGGTGACTTTTCTGGTGCGAACTACCTCCTTTCTTCAATAACATGAGGACAAATCAACAGGGAGGACATGGATGCTGCAAAACCTTTCTATCTGAAAAAGCGAAGAAAGCCTGTCAGTCCTGAAGTATCTATAAAGATGCAACAGATTAGCTATCTGCCTAACATCACCTTTTCCATAGATCACAGTTCCTGAGGAACACAGTTTCTGACAATCACAGACCTATTTTTGTGCTGATCATCTCCTGTGAGGGACGGCTGCAAACAAGTCCTGAATAGAATAGGTAGTTGACAGAACATATATCAAGGCATTTTTGGTCTGTATATATGAGGAAAAGCACTTTGGGATGTCAGAGAAGTTTTTGAAGATTCAAGCATGCTTGCACGATAAGTGTGAAGTACTTTGACGTTCATTAAGTGGAGGCATTTATTGGTTGCATTTCCTCTGGAAGGACTCCAGTTATGAAGCTGCTTTGAGAACTAATGCAGCACAAAATAAGTAGAGACAATCAAGTAATTTTCTTCAAAACTTCAATTCTGTTCCCATCCAGACTGCAAGTGCAGACACAGCCTTATACGACTAATCTAATTCTGGAACTCTTAATACTCATCTTCTAGTTCCCAAGTCTCTAGATTGCCCTTGTCTTTCTTTCTCTAGCTTTTCTATCTACTGCTGTGAAGGCTATAAATGATGTTTGAGTTTGTGATTTTGGTTGCCTGTCTGTTTATTTTAAAGGTGGTTAGATTTCACACAGTCAGGTTCTAAGCTCAGGGCTTTGGAAAATACATAAAAAAATATGATATCAGGCTACCTCTGTAGCCTGAATAAATAAATACTGTAGTTCTCTTGGGGAAGCATCATACCCTTTGAACCACGTCATACTTCTTGCACTCTAGTGATTGATGGCTTTACTGGTTTACAATAAATATAATTAAGCAACCTGCAGGTATTTGGTTAAAAATTAAACTAAAACTTTTTTTTCTGAAGACAACACAAACAGGCAACAGAAAATGAAATAAAAAAGAACAAGAAAGAGAAATACTAAATGCATCCACTTTGTTAGCTGTAACTCTTTCAGGGGGTGTTAACTTGTTTGGTGTAATGTGGGGGGTAAATAAGCTTTTCCTGCAGTGCAAGTGCTGCCAGCATATTTACCTGTACTTGATGAAGCAAGTAATCAGAAATAGTCAGGATGTAAATTAATTCTGCCTCTGGGCATGCTTAGATATGCAAACTAGCAATAGAGCATTAAAAGGTTTTTGTTAAGTGTTTTGGAAAATAAAAACTTGTGGACTATTTTGTAAGGGTCAGTTCTGAATGAGGCATTTGAGCACAGAAGTTTACTACATTTCCAAAAATCAAGAACCCTTTTTATTTTTTTATATTTCCTTCCAGAGAACACATATCAATTTCAAACCATTGAAAGATGACATGAAAATATGTAAAAAAATGTGGAAAGATTGCACATAGTTGAAAGAGCAAACACATTTGAAAGAGTGGAATTTTAACAGTATACTGGTCCTTCATGTATTTTGCATATTAGAATAATGTAGTTACTCAAAAAAAAAAAAAAAATTTGCTGTTTTTCTTCCTCAAACATGGTGTTGGGTTTGTGTGACAAGGTTTTTGTGGTGAGAAGAGGGCTTCTGTGAGAAGCTTCCGCTATGTCAAATAGACTCAATGTCAGATGGCTCCAAAATGCACCCGCTGATGGCCAATGCTAAGCCCACCAGTGACAGTGGTATCACCTCTGGATAACATATTTAAGAAGAGAAAAAAATCCTGCTGTACAACAGCTGGGAGAGAGGAGTGAGAATATATGAGAGGAACAACTCTGCAGACACCAAGGTCAGTGAAGAAGGAGGAGTAGGAGGTGCTCCAGCTGCCAGAGCAGAGATTCCCCTGCAGCCTGTGGTGTAAACCATGGTGAGGCAGCTGTGCCCCTGCAACCCATGGAGGTTGAAGGTGGATCAGATATTCACTTGTAGTGCATGAAGGATCCCACACTGGAGCAGGTGGATGCTGAAGGAGACCGTGACTCTGTGGGAAGTCCACGCTGGAGCAGACTTCTGGCAGGAACCGTGGGCCCATGGGAGACCCACGCTGGAGCAGTCTGTTCCTGATGGACTGCACCCCATGGAAGGGACCCAGGCTGGAGCAGCTCGTGAAGAACTGTAACCTGTAAGAAGGATTCACTTTGGCGAAATTCATGGAGGACTGTCTCCCGTGGGAGGAATTCCATGCTGGGGCAGGGAAAGAGTGTGAGGAGTCCTCCCACTGAGGAGTAAGGAGTGGTAGAAACCACGTATGATGAAGAGACTGCAACCCGCATTCCTCATCCCTCTATGCTGCTGGGCAGGGAGGAGGAAGGGAATTCAGAAGTACAGTTAAGCCTGGGAAGATGGGAGGAGTGGGGGAAAGTTGTTTTAAGATTTAGTTTTTATTTTCTCATTATCCTACTCTGATTTGATTGCTAATAAGTTAAACTAATTTTCCCAAGTCGAGCCTGTTCTGTCTGTGATATTAACTGGTAAATGATCTTTCCCTGTCCTTATCTCAACCCTTCTATTTTCTTTCTCCTGTCTAGCTGAGGAGAAGGAACAGTAATGCAGCCCTTGGTGTGTACCTGGCATCCATTCAGAGTTAACTCACCACAGAGATTGCTACCTACTTACTGCACACAATCAAATTCATCACACTTATAGGGTAATGGCTAGATATAAAAATAAATCAAGACAGTACTGTATACTGAGTAAATTTGAAGAATCACCTCCATTGAAAAAAAATCTTGAAGCTTTAGAGCTTTACAGTGACAGCCCTCATAGGCCACACAGCCTGTGTGAAATAGGATTCCATGTGATTATTTCTGGGCAATAATTCACAGCAAATAACATCAAGAAAGGCTTGCATAAATCCTGACAGAAAAAGTGGATTTAAATCAAACTAATAGGCTGCAAAACATATGAAATATGCTTTGTACTGTGCCTTGGAGACATATGGGCAAATCCACATTCAAAAAGTAAAAACAAACCAGAGTGATTTGAAGAATAAATCACTTGTCAACGTGATCTTTAAAAATGCCAGAATTTAATGCAAAAATATAATCCTAACATTTATTACAGCAAAAATAAATGTCAACATATTAGACGTAACTGGCTAAGCCTTGTGGTAGCATTTCTACAAAGTGAAAGGAACATGACAAGTTGTATTTCACATTTATTAGAATGAGATTTGGTCTTCTTTATCATAAGCAGTAGATTTAAACACTTTAATTTACTTCACAGTATTGAGAAAAATATTGACTCAGAAAAGAAGTGGAATACCATAAACACTTTTCTCTGAAGCAATCAATCAATTTTAGAAGCTAAATATGTAATATGACAACACTACAGCTTTGCAGTAGAATATAAAATGTAACATAAAATGTTTGTGACATTTCACAGACACTACTTAGAAGCATATCTGTATATCTAGAACATTGTAAAAGTCATAGTCTATTATTGGTTATAATTAATATATCTTCATAAACATTACTACAGAGAAGGACTACATCTGAGAACGTCTTCTGACTGCAGTCAGATACATATCCAGATACAATCATTGTTCTAATTCCTTCTTAAACTTTGACATTGTGCAATGTTTCTGTGTACTTTCTTGCCTTTACTACTTATGGCATTATTTATGCAAAGTATGTTCCTACACATTAACTTTCCATTACCAGCATAATTACAGATATGAAACTTAGACATCATAGAGACTATTAGCTTTTTAAACCTTGCCTTCATAGGAAACAATCCAAATTCCTTGGGAATTAATACAATTCTTTCATTTATATCAGCGGCAGCATAGCTTTCAAGGGCTTTTAAGTTACTGTTTTGTGCCTCAGAGGATTAAAATGTTTAGATCATTTTCTTTCAGGAAATAGTACTTATGTAAGTTTTTTATGTAGAGTAATAAAGTAACATAGATGTTAAAACATTAGTATCATAACTGCACTAAATATCTATATGAAATAATATTGTAAAAAAGGGTTGAAATTGAAATTTTTGAAAAAAAGTGTTGAATGAACGTTTTTAAACTTGCTAAAATTAAGCAAACAGGAAAATTAAGAAACTAGGAGATGACAGATTTGTACTTCTCCATGTGGTATTACTGCAACATCTTAGAGCTTTCTACCTGATAATCACAGAGGTAGTTAGCTTTTTGAAAGTACACCAAGAATGTTTTGTTTGGTCATGTAATTGAAGAACAAAACCATGCAGGGTTGTCAGAATGCAGTATTGTTATTTATGTGTGAATTGCTATTTAGTACAACCTGTTAATTTTCCTGTGCAGTTTCCTCCCCATCTTTCTCACTCCAGGAGTGGCAGTGAAACAATCCTGCATATGCCAGAGCTGCCAAGAGCTGCTGCTGTGTAGTCGCTGCTGTGTGCAACTCATGATGCTGCTGGCAGTAGTCTTGTTGGAACTCCCTGTGAAACCTAGCCTGAGAACTGGGAAACCTTATGACTGACCAGAGTAGATGAAAGAGGAAAGGCTAAGAAGAGGAAAGGGAATGCTAAAAATATTATGAAGTTATTTGTAGCAACATAGATGAGCCAGTTAGGGGAAGTCCAGAGGGATAACTGGTCCTATTTACTAAAGCTAATAGGACAGGTAATAGAAATAAAAAAAGGGCTAGCTTCCTAGCAAGTAGGTTTAAAACCTTCTACCTCAGAAAGCTAAGATTACATGAGAAGATCAGATAGGATCAAAGACTGATTTGAGTGACTTCTTTCTTTTTTCTTTTGACAATATCAACCATAAATATTCATCCCCATATTTTCATTAAAATAAACTAAACATTTTTAAATTTTCACCTATTTTTCTGGCATGCATAGGCTTGGTTAGTTATTGCTATGAGCAGGTTAATTTTTCATGAAAGAATTTTCCAGGAAACTGGATATTTTCAGTATCCTATGTATGGAGGAGACAATCTTTATTCTTACCTATAGGCGGAAAAGATTTATACAGACTAGGTGCTAGGTCTGGTAGAAAGCTTTACAACCTCTGAAAGTGTCTAATTTTTAGGAGACTGTTCTATAGATCATCTCCTAACACTGTTTTAGCGTTTGGCATAGATCAGCTTTGGCTCTCAGGCATTTTAATGGATTTCACTTCAAGAGAAAATTTCCCATGGAATACAACTGCTAAAATAGCTGACTGACATATTGTATCTTTTTTTAAATTTTTTTTTTTGGGGAGGGGTTAATACTCTTATATGTAAATGCCTTCCCTTCTCATACTATAAATTTATTTCACCATTCATACTTCTAACATATGATACATGGGTACCACCAGAAAAAGTATGTCTCTTAAAGGCTTGACATAACAAACTTAAGACATTCTGGCATATATTATTCACAAAAGTGTATGCTATATACTCCTTATATTAGTAAGCTAAGGAGATGAGTAATCTTACATTTGGATGACAAACTGTACAATTACACATTTAACTCTTAAATACATGATGTGAAAATTAATTGCAGCATATATAGATAGCTTCATTTACATTTGAAACCAGTTAGCACTTTTGATAATAAACAGAGCTCCTAAATGTCTTAAGTACTGCACTGTTTTATGCTGTTCATAAACAATATGAATACTAAAAAAAATTAATTACATGCACTAAACATATGCTACAAGGAAAGAGTGATAAGTTATTATAATGTGCTTTTTTAGAGGAAACTAAACTCCTCTTTTCAGTGGAATCTTATTTCCGTATAGTTTTTATATCATTCAACTAACAGACACATAAGGATGTTTAAAAACCTGGAACACATAGCTATTTGAAAAGATTTAAAAATTTCTACAGAAAAAAATTATTGAGCTTCTGACATATCACAAACTACAAATACCTCTGGTCATATACTTTTGTAAGTTACATGAAAAATTCTCTTTCATTTTCCTCTCCAAAAAATCCCCATTGTATTTTTATCTGCTCATAAAACATTCACCAAAGCAAACAGAATGTTCAGGTAGTAATATTCTATTTTATGTTTTTTCTGCTTTGTAAAGAAGCTTTTTTTTTATTTTGATTTGTGTTTCATTGCCCCCTGCTGTTTGTTAAAGTACCTTTTTTTTTTTTTTCTCCTAAAGAATCAACACTTCAGTCTACATTTTTCATTAGCGAAAAAGGAGTTGCACTTGAAATCATCTGTTATGATCTCAGGTTCAATATGCTTTTCTTTTCATCTGAAGGAAAGAAGTATTCCAATAATGCAGTCAATGCAATTAAAATATTATGGCGATGCTGCAAAATGAAAAAAATGTTTTCAAGTGTCATTTCTTGTCTTACACAAAATATTGAGAAAATTTAATATTATTTTCATATGTACTATCTCTTCCTTTTTAAGTTAATTTCTTGGGATACAGAATGCCTTATGTGAAAAAGGAGCTTTCCTTAAGTATACAGATCTCTTAACCCCTACTCCTTGAGGAGGGCGCTTGATGAAACTATTCACATAGATCTGCTCATCACATACATCAAGAGAATTTTTTTATGTTTTTCAAAATATCTAACTAAAAAAGCTGAAGATATCAGTGGTGTTAATTTTTTTTCTTCTGGAAGGTATGTAGAAATTTTGCCCAAGCTGTACTTGTTTGTGTGGAAAAGAATATATACAAGAATTCTCCAGTGGTAACATGATGTTATAAACCTGGATATGGCAGGTATTGACTGCGTCCATCAGCAGAAAATTTGTGTACTCTATGAATTGTTCCACTCCTTTATGATTTTCTTTCGTGCTAGAGAAGCGTCAGCTGTACCAGAAAGAGGCATTTTTGTAATGAATGAGATACATAGGCAATGACAGCCAAACTTCAGTATAAAAATCTTCCAGAAGTCACAAAATCACACCACTATTTTTTACAGTCCCAGAATTATGGGATTGTATTGAAAACTGTGAGATTACTTTAAAAAATTATTTTGGCAATATTACTTGGGCTTATTTGTTTGCCTGTTTTTTGGGTGATATTTTTTTGCAAGCTTCTGCATTTTAGCTTTTCTTTGCAACAATAATATCTAGCAGCTAAATAGAAATAAAAAAGATTTTGTAAGTTTAAATCCAAATTTCTACTGTTAACACTACAGCCAACAGGTAGGTGTACTTACATAAAGGGTAGCCTGAAGACAGGTTAATATCTGTTTTATCTTGGCTGAAGAGCTAGCCTGAATTAAAAAAGTCTGATATCTGGCTATACCAGTGATAGTGCGCCTTCACCTTCTTTCATTAAGATGTCATTTCACTTCACATTTGTCAGAAGCAAACTAAGAACATAGCCGACTATTTAGCTCAAATGATTTGGATGACTTGACCATTTGTCTGAGACTTGAGGCTGCTTAGTCAATAACCACAGTTTATAATGTAATACAGAGCTGGTGTACCAGAGTCAGATCAGATGCTGTGTAGATGTGTTATGTCAGTATAGATGCACAGTCCTGTACAAGCCAATTTAGAGTGCTCCTTGCTTAAGGACAGAAGTAGCTACAGATAGAGCCACAAAAGAGTTTTTTCTGCTTCTCAGCTAACCAGAATCACAAGTGGGGTCTTTGGAATAGGTAACAGTTTCTATCTGCCTATATCACAGAAAAGTGAGTAACTAAGTTGATTGCACAAAGATTGACTTCAAAGTTACCAAATGGCAGAAAGCTTTTCTTCAAAAATTATTTTTTGTGGATTTTAGTAAGGTTTTCAATACTGTCCCTCACAGCATCTTTCTGGACAAGTAAAAAACTGTCTGAAGTGCGGAGCTCAAGGAGCTGTAGTGAATGGGGCTATATCTGGCTAGCAACTGGTCACCAGTGGTGTTTTTCAGGGCTTTAGTCTAGGGCCCAGTCTGTTTGATATTTTTGTCAATGTTCTCGATGGAGGAGTTGAATGCACCATTCATAAGTTTGTTGATGATACTAAATGTGGAGGTGCTGTTGACTTTCTTGAGGGACAAGAGGCCCTGAAGAGGGATCTAGATAGATTGGAACATTGGGTAATCATCATTGGCATGAAATTTAACAAGAACAAATGCCGTATTCTGAACCTGGGACAGAGTAATGCCAAGAACAAGTTAAATTGGGATGTGTGGGAATGGTTCAAAGCTGTGCCAGGGGAGGTTCAGACTGCACTTCAGGAAGCATTTCTTCACCAAGAGGGTGGGCAACCCCTGGGACAGGCTTCATAGAGAAGTGGACCCATGTCTGCCAGTGTTTAAGAGGCATTTGGACAATGCCTTTAATAATTTGCTGTAACTTTTGTTCAGCCTGAGATGGTCAGGCAGTTGGACTAGGAGCATGCTTTTAGTAGAGGAAGCTACAACGAAAATAAACTTTGGAGAAATATGAAGGAAGATAGTGGAAATTTGGGAGAGAAAGGAAGAAATCTCTACAGAACAAAGGCATTTACTTCTTTAGAAATAAAGAAATTAATTGTAACCCACAGTATAAAGCTGGAACCTTTGATAATAGTATTGTTATAAAAATATGAGCCTGTATCCTGTTCCTCCTGTAGCACACCAATCCACACATCCTTATCCACATGTTTCAGCTTTGTTTGCAATCATATCCCACTGAAACCCAACCTCATATTCATAAAATAAGAAAATATGTATTTTTTCTCCAAGAAATTCCCCCCACAGCTTTTGGTCTAGTTTAGTGTTGCTTTAATTTTCCTGCAACACAGCACAATGTGTTAACTTTTAATTCTTAAGTAATTTAATTCTTAAGTAATTACCAACTTAGAGTTTGTTTGCAGTCTTGTCAAAAGCTGGAGATTGTTGGTTGCAAAGCTTGAAAAGACAAATTATCCTTGTTATTTATATGGAAAGCTTAAGCATGTTATTACAAATCAATGGTGTTACTGTTTTCCCCTTAACTTTCTTGCTGCAGCATTTATTGGTGTTACTGTTTTCCCCTTAACTTTCTTGCTGCAGCATTTATTGTTTTGACATTTCTTGACTCTTATTTTAGAGTTCTGAAATGCGTTTATGCAAGTATTTAGTGGCATAGCTATTGGCACTACAAACTTAACTGACTTGCATAAAGGCTTCCTTTTGGTTTATTTGTAATTTACAAATAAGTATCATGCTACATAGCCTAAGATAGATTCTAAGTCTGCATTTCCACATTTGGAATAATTTTTCAGTCAGTTCTCTTCTTCCTTAAATTTATGACACATTGCTCTGATTTTCCATTGTATCAATGCCTTTTTATGGAACAACTTCAACTGAATTGCATTACTTTTTTGTTTTAGTCACAGAAAGATTAATAAAAGCCTCACTTTCTCTGCTGAGTCACGCACTGCAAATAACCTTGAGTAATAAAAAAGAAAAATAAATGTACAGCATAACAAAACATTCTGCCTGTTAATGGAAGTTCCTTCTTTTTTTTCAGAAGTGCAATGAACACAGAATGTTCTCTTGGGATGCAGAAAAGGGAAATGATCAACAAGAGATTTCTAAGGCATGAACAAAATAAAAACCAGTATTTTCAAACCTATTTATAGCATTTATTGAACAAACGATGAAAAAAAACTCTGAGTCTTGATTTTCAATGAAACTAAGGAATTGAACATAAAGATTTTGCTTGGAACTTAGTTTTAGACCACTTCCTTGTGAAGAACTCTGATTTTGAAATATTCAGATTTAAGCCACTTCCAGACTGTTTCTATAGTCTAGGTCTTCTCAGACTTTGTCATGCCATATTCCCACATACACTGACATACTATTTAGCAGCCTAATATAATTCTTCGTAAACTCATCTTCCAGGAATACAAAGTAGACAAGTTAAATTTAAGGAAGCCTGGAGTCATCATTTGTTTTATGAGGTCTCTGCTAAAAAACAGTGAGGAATTTGTTTTGTAAATCCCTCACAACTTTTTAGAAATATGTTTTTGGTCTGGTTTTCTTCCTAGCTACTTGATGGCTTTGCTGAAAACTATTTTCTTAGGAAATGCTTATTTGTGACAGTCTTTCTCATTTGTTTCTCCTAAGGCCGGCCTCTTAAGGAGTGGTTTATTTATCTTTCCATCCTAACTTTCTGCTATTTTTTTTACACATTCTAGCTGATAGTACAAGCGTCAGAGACCAATCCCTTCAACTTTCATATAGAAACTAAATATGAGGTCAAATATGTCTCAAATCTGAGGCTGAACTTTTTAGAGGCCTGGCGTCAGCTCTGAATGTCTTACAATACTGTGAAGACTACTGTTTAGTTTTAGAAAGAATTTTAAACAGCAGCTTTTCTTTGATGGCATTGCAAATTTTCCTATTCTCTAACAAAGCCAGTTGAATAAAGTAGAAAAGCTTCCTAGTTTGTATAGAAATGGAAGAATTAATCAATATAACTTCTGTGTAGGTTTCGTTTCTTTCAGCCACATTCCACTCTCCTGCAATACATGTGAGGTCTTGTAATCTTCCCTGACAATGCTAATTGCTCCAGCTTGTTGCTTATAGAAACAATAACAGAATCTGTTTCTAGACTGTAATTAAGCAGAACATTTAATCATCAAAATAACTATGCAAGAATGCTCATTATGTACTCATGAGACATAAGGCCATTTCTGGAATATTTCTCAGTTTACATAACCTATTCTTCCCAAAGCAGAAAGCACACACAAACATTTGTATTATACAAATATGTCAAATATGCCTGATGACATATAATAATAATATACCGGTCTAGAAATATCTGTTATTGCAGGTTGCACTTTAAAGCTGTTTTTAGTTTGTTCCTATTATTTGTAATAGAAAAAAAAAAAGCCTTTTTATTAATACAAGCAAAAAAGTCACAGTAGAACAGCTCACCATAGCAATAGGTTTGAAAAACTAGGCTAAGAATACATTTGAGGCATATCTGAACAGGCCTGTGTTAATGTTTGTTAATTTAGATCCTTATTTGAAAAGTAGATCTTTAATAAAATTAGAAATGTGTCAGTATAAAATAGTTTCCAGTTTAAAATTTCACAAGACCAGCTGAATACTCAGGTTAGAATATGTTAAGGGATGTAGCTGGAGAAATTACTCTATTTTAAGTGAAAATTCCTGTGTACCTGTAAATCTTGATAAAATGAGACAAATGGCAAATAGGCTTTGTTATTGTTTTCTAAAAATTCTGATCTAGATCACAATCCTACTGTTCTAAATAAACTCCAAAAAAGCATTAAGAAATAGTCTTTTTTTCAACAGGTCATAATGTAATCAACAATATGGAAAAAAATGGAGAAAAATCGTTATTGTGAGGTTAAAGAGAATTAGTGATTTGTATCTCTCAGAACTCCCACAGTAATTTAATAGAAGAAAATAATATTATTTGTGAAAGGGAACCAAGGTTGTCATTAACTATAAGTTATACTTACGTATACTTATGTAGATGGAGAAGAATAATTAAACTTCTGTACATACCAAGAGAAAAAAACATCACATGGTTTATTTTTTCCCCACTATTTTCTCCAGATATTTTAATTCTCTAAATATGACTAATTCCTTTGTAGAATTTAAAAAGTATTATTCTACAGCCAATATTGACTTCCTCATATACTTTTAACTTTTTAATCTGCATGACAGCTGTAAGGTTATGAGAAGTAACAAGCTGAAACAAGCCAGGACACTGAAACAGTCTTTTGTCACAAGATAAAATACTGATGGAGAGCAGATTCTCTACTTAGGAAGAGCTTCCACAAGATTATCATAGGTAGATAATCCAGATGTTCAGATTTAACTCAGAAAGTATGATTTTACCCATTCAGGCTTAAAGATTAAAAGTCCATTTTACCTGGATTGTTGTTTATAGTCATGCTAGCTTCTCTTTATAATATTTGCAGGAATGGATTAGGTGGATGCTGGCAGAATTTGGACCAGAATAGTCCAGGCAAAAAATCAAAAGAAAAAAGACTGTTCATAAATCTCTGTTTCTTTAAGGTTTACGTAAATTTTTGAACTGTTTCAGGTTTTTGTTTTATTGTTTATTTCTTTGAGATTAGATCTTGGTAGAAATTTTGTTATTATTTTGGATTTGGAGTAAAAAGCTGATAACCTTTTTCTCTGTGTCGTGGTTTAGGCCTGCCACACAGCCCACTCACTGCCCCCCCACCTCCTCCCTCGGCTCCCGGAGGGATGGG
>WYDI02027960.1:0-170644 GCA_009867235.2 Psittacus erithacus
GCAGGATCACCTCCTTCGACCTGCTGGTCACGCTGCTTTTGATGCAGCCCAGGATACGGTTGGCTTTCTGGGCTGCGAGCGCACACTGAAGCCGGCTCATGCTCATTTTCTCATCAACCAGCACCCCCAAGTCCTCCACAGGGCTGCTCTGAATCTCTTCTCTGCCCAACCTGTAGCTGCACCTGGGATTGTTCTGATCCAGGTGTAGGATCTTAACACTATGGAGTTAGCTACAGAAGGAAGCTCTGCAACATTCAGAGCCACCATCTTCCCTCTTCATGTGTCCTTGGCTCAGTTTCACTAAACCCCCAGTCATTATGGCACAAGGATGATCACAAGCTAAAGCCCAGAGAGAATGTGAAGACCTTGTGGTAGGAGACATGGAAACAAGGCGTGGCAGCGTTTATGCATGGAAAAGCAAAGAGGGCTTGCAAAATTCCGACCTGATTAGGCATGTTACTTGGTAATCTCCTATTTAGTATGAACCTGAATAAAATCAGCCCAACAAAGGATTTTTCTGAATACAGCATGCCTTTCCAGCCGCAGAAAAAACAAACATGGGGAGGAATTTGCTGATCTGTAATCATTCCTTCCTAGTGATTTTGGATACGCTATGATGATTGAGGATGAAGACATAGGTGAAAGATGGGATCTTCTGGGGCAGTAGAGGGGCTTGCATAGTCTCTGGTATACTGGTGCTCTCCCAGAGGCCCTGAGTTGCTGAGTAATATATTAAACAGCCTCCCTAATGAGATTTTAGCACAGTAACCATAAAAACTCAAGCTCCAATGAACCAAAACCGTTTCAAATAACTAAATGCCTTCAAAGGAAGAATTTGTGGCTTATCCTACAGCAGTGGAAAATCCCAAAGTTACAGATGAATTTTTAAACATACCAGCTTAGAGCTTCAGCCCTATAACCTCTGTCTCAACATTCCAATGCACTGTGTGCTGGGAAAGCAGGGAGCACACTGAAAGGTATTGTATCCCCACACCGCTCCATCTGAAACGATTCTCTGGTATACAGCAAAAAGCGTAACCCCACCACGTATCAGTGCAGCTCTGCCATAGACCCCCTGGATACAGCACAAAAATGCTGGCAAGATCCACCTGCAAATGCAACATTTTGCAGCGGGAGGAAGTGGATAGCAGGGCACTGCTGCAAGACTCCCACTCCCAGCTGATCCAGAAACCCAAAACAGCTTCTCAGGAGAATTAGGGAATTCAGTTCATTTACAGCCACAGATGACTTAGCAAAAACCTGTCTAAATCTCTCTTTCCCCAACAAAGAAGAAAGCACTCATAAAATGCGGATATCCTTCAAATCCAGGAAAGGAAGAATGGGACAAAAGAACTAACACAATCTTAGCCACTTGCTAACTAAAAAGTACAGTCCAGAAGAGTTTCTTGCAAAATGCGATCAGATGTGAACTATGCTCTCTGGTATCTGAAAGAGCTGGGAGCATTCGAATTTAAGGCAGTTGTATCAGGAGAAGATGAGCCAATGTCAGCGATAACAGCAGTCTGCCATCTCCCAGAAGCTACAAAGAGGCTGCTGTGGTGGAGATGGGATGCAGGCAGTGGCTCCCTGGCAGGGATCCAACCCAGAGCCAGCTGTGAATGCAAGTGTGAGGGCACAGCACAAGCCCAGCCGGGAGGGAGCACCACAGCATCACTACCTGCTTCCCCAGTGCAAACACAGGCAGCTGACACTGCCGACACAGCACTGGCAGCAGGGCAGACAGCCTAAAGGAGTCGGGAATCAAGGAGGGTGCCTTTTTCCAGCTGTTCCAAATGGTCCCCACTCCAGGAAGGAATGCCTGGATTCCTGCACCTGCCACGTGCAGGTATAGCAAGGGTTATTTCCATCCTCTCAAGCTCTTCTCAACTGTGTCTTTCTTGGCCCTCCAGCAGGAAGTTTTGGCTGCAAAGGAAATACCTTTTCTGCATGGCTTCACTATTTTTGTACAAAGAGCACAGGCATCAGATCTGAGAGGTCTGGGAAACAAGCAGCAGAAAAAGACTCTCAAGGACAAGGTCAAGGCGAATTATGTAGGGCCAAGAACTGGCTCCTTCCTTCTGCTATTTGACAACAACAAAGCATCCAAGTTTTTCCTAGTCAGTGAGCAGTATCTCTTAGCAAGCAAAAACTGTTGAGCATTGCACAGAAAACCCTGCAATAGCCACAGTGATGAATATGAAAAGCTCAACTGGACATGCATTTGGTCAGCTTTGTCAGATATGGTTTTAATGAACTTTTATCCCATTTAAAATACATCTCTGGTGTAAAAAGATGCAGGTCTGAAAGAATAGCTTGCATCTGAAGCCTTGTGTCACCAAGTGCTTTGTTTCCGGGTGGCTTTACAGATGTCCACATGGCGTTGCCCATGACAAGCCAGGACTGCTCCTCCAAGCAGGTATACCTCTTTCAGACCCTCTGAATACCTGATACATATGGGACAGAGGAGCAGACAAGGCAAGAGAGAGAGTATGAAATGCAGCCCCAATTAACCAAGTAATAGGAGCCCAAATCTTTTAATTGCTTCTGGCCAATCCCTGTCTCAAGCATGGGTTTCAAGGCAGAAGAAGAGGTGGCTGCGGTTAAGCCTCATGCCCACCTTGCCTGGGAGGTGAGGTTTGAGCAGACAGTGACAAGAATCAAGAAAGGGATAAACTGGCAGTGTTTGCCCCATTTGCATCTGTCTGTGCCCTGCCTCCTGCCCTGCCACCCCCAGCTTACCATAGCACTAGGGTGGGTAAGGAGGAACACCTATCAGTAAGCTGTTCCCAGATGTGTTCCCTTCTTCTGCTGGATGCCCCATCTCCAGCTGCCACCCTTCCTGCTGACAACAGCAAAGGCCAACAGACAGACACAGCTCTGTGTTTCCTTTCCTGAGGACCAGCTTTCAAATAGGATGTGCGAAACAAGCCTTCTCCCTCCAGCTCCACTTGAAAAACATAAAAACACAGTTAGGACTCACTGCTGGAAACTTGGTTTTTCTGGATCTCTTCTCAGACTTGAGAGGCTGCTTGCTCTTGGACCCAAAAGGATAGTCCAGCAAGCGTGTGCAGAGCCCTCAGACCCATCTGCCATAAGCAAGAAGTCCCAGTCCCCTGTCCCCCAAGGACTTCTTTCTGTGTAAAAGCTGTTTGTGGTCTCCCTGTGCCGGATCTCACTCTAAGCAGTGCCTCGAGACCACATCCAATTGTGGTTGGAAGTAGCAAAAGCCAGAACTTCCACTCTTTGACTCCCACAGCATCTAGGTTCTTTTATAAACCCAGAAGAGTGCTGACTCCTATCTGGAGAGACACTGAAGGAGGATCTCCCCTGTGGGGCTGATCTGATGGATGCTCTCTCCAGCCATTGTTTCAAAATGCATGTGGAGATTACAAGGACCCTCCCCTCCCCACCCAACAGTCCTCACTGCCAGGAGGCCCCGAGGGCTACACAAATACTTCCAGATGTCTACATGTGTGTGGGCTGAGTCCCTGCCTCAACAGCCAGACATGGAGCGATGCGTATTACCAGAAGGTCCATGGCACCAGGAAGGTTCACGGCACCAGGAAGGTTCACTCAGCCGAGGGAAGCTGAGTCAGTTCCGACAGCGCTGCTGACGTCCCTGCTGCTCCTTTCCCTGAAATCCTGGGTCAGAGCAATCCCACCATCAGGAGCCAAAAGAAGAGCTGACTGACATATGAGGGGACTTTTTGCCAGTGGCTTGGCACTACATGCTCAGCAAGGTTCTCAAACAACAGGCAACAGCCTGCAAAGGTGTACTGCTGCACACCTGCACACTAAAAGGACCTTCTCTGATGAAGGGACACAGTTTGTGCAAGGGGTGGCTGTCTCACACTGTGACCCTCTTCAGAGCAGCTGTTGCTGTGATGACCAGAGGATGAAGAAAGTCTCGCAGGAGCTGTTTGAGGCTGGTGGGCTGGTGGTCTCCTGCCATCCTGCCTGGTGGCTCATGTTTGCATTGACCACATCAAACTCTGTCACCCACAGCCTGGGGCAAGCCCCACCAGGCCAAACCAGCACCCAGCCTGGGGCAGACACAGGGAAGTGCACCCAAGGGCTGGGGCAGTTGTTTATAATATGAGTATCAATATACCTGTTTTGCCACAGACTCCCAGGTGACTTTGGGTGAGACAAGTGAGAACACAGCCCTCTTCTCAACTACATGTCTGAAGTGTGACCTCAGGCATCCCTCAAGCACATCTGCTTACTCGGGCTGGCTGCCAGGGACACCACCACACCAAAATCAGCAAGATGCCACCCTGCTACCCAAGCAGCACACATTTTTAGGGCTGCTGTGACCAGCTCCTGGGGCAACTGGGCAGGAAAGGCTCCTTCCAAATGCTAGCCAGAGGCCAGGAGAGAGGCTGCTCTGGTTTCATCCCACAGCAGCCTGAGAGCTGAAGCTCCTTCTCTCCAGGCGTTAACACTGTACCACAATGTTCCTGACTAATATATAAGCCTAATGTTTTGCACAAGGGTTGTGAAAACCCACACAAGGCATTTAATGGGCAACATCACCGAATAATAGAATCACAGAATCAACTGGGTTAGAAAAGACCTTTAAGGTCATCAAGTCCAACCATTATCCCAGGACTGCCAAGACCACCACTAAACCATATCACTGAGGGTCTCATCTGCATAGTTTGTGAACGCTTCCAGGGACAGTGACTCCACCGCTTCCCTGGCAGCCCGTTCCAATGCCTGACCACCCTTTCAGTGAAGAAATTTTTCCTAATATCCAGTCTAAACCTTCTCTGGCACAACCTGAGGTCATTTTGTCTTGTCCTATCACTTGTTACTTGGGAGAAGAGACCGACCCTCATTTCACTACAGCCTCCTTTCAGATAGCTGTAGAGAGTGATAAGGTCCCCCTTGAGCCTTCTCTTCTCCAGACTAAACACCCTCAGCCACTCCTCATTGGACTTATAATCAAAGTGCACAACCCAATCTTCACCCAGCCTTTCATACTTTCCCTGGGAGTTTCAGAAACATTTTTTTCAATACATATTTAGCCTCAGTTATGAGAAGATAGAGGAGGAGGTCGTGATCCTACACATACTGTGTTTATGGAAACACTCCTCCACCAAAACAGCATTGATGCTGCAATAATAATGTCCCTGAGACGTTTGTTAAGTAGCTTGTGTTTCATATCCCATTCTCCTTCCCTTCTTCCCTCCCAGCAAAAGCCACTCTCAGAAGCCAGGATTTCTAGTAAAGGCTCTGTAGCAGAACAATTTCATCCTCAAGCACAATCCCTAAGCAAAAGTTTGGCAAGAATCGAGCTCCTGTTGGAAAAGCTGCAAGTGCAAACGGCCATGTGCAGCTCACAGGGAAGTCACTGCCTGCTTTTATTTTGAACCAAAGCAAGCCAGTGAATGTTGGCTCTGCATTTATGTGGTTTCCACATCCATTTAATCATTCCCTTTTCTCAGGAAGACTGCCAACAGTCTCCTGGATGGCTCAACCCTTTTGTCCCATGTCACAGCATCCCAAATTGCAAGCTGCAGGCAAAGTACGAAAAGGAAGGCAGCGTAGTTCCAGCACAGCTGGAAGCCAAGAGAGAGTGGCAAAGTTTCTCTGCATCTCTGGGGCTGGTCTAAAGCCTCACTTCAAGTTTAGCCAGCAGCACTTCAGCACTTGGGACTCTCAAGTCCATTTAAGGTGGTTCTGAAATCACCGTGACTTTATAGATAAGCATCCCGACGGGTCAGAACAGCGCGAGGAGAACTCGGGACCGGCTTCTCCACCGTCAAGTCCGTCAGCACGGACACCTTACCTTCCCTCCCCATTCCCTTCCCCGCGGCCGCCCGCACCTTGTTCGCAGGCTCCCTTGCTGCGCTGGCTGATGGCAGGCTCGCCGCGGCTCTGGGCGCGCAGGCTGGCGGCGCGGAGCTGGCACCCGCTGCTGTAGGTGAGCCCGTCGCTGCCGCACACCGGGTAGCGGCTCTTGCAGAGGCACACGCCGGGAGGGCCGCCGGCGGAGGTGAAAAGGGGTCCCGGGGCCGGGCCGCCCTTGGCTTTGCGGCGCTGGCGGCTCTTCACGCACTCGAGGCCGAGAGCGCAGCGTCCCGCAGCAGCGCCGCCGCCACCGCACGCCTCGCCCTCGCCGCGCCCGCACTGCCAGCAGCAGCCGCAGGCGTCTCGCACCCGGCCCAGCGGGCAGCCCCGCGGCGGCAGCGCCGGGCACCGCGCCGCCTCGCACGGCCCGCAGCCCCCTGCCCCTGCCGCTGCCGCCGCCGGGGCCGGCACCGCCAGCAGCAGCAGCGGCAGCAGCAGCAGCAGCAGGAGCGCGGAGGACGACATGGCGACACGGCACGGCGCCGACCGCCCCGGCGGGCGTGTAAACCGCGGCGAGGAAACCCCTCCCCGGCCCAGCCCGGCCCGTGGTGACGGCCCCTGCCATGGCGGGAGGGCCTCCCCGCGCTGCAGACCTCTGCCCCGTTCCGTTCGTGTGTGTCCCGGCTGCCTCTCAGCCCCGACATCAAGCCGGTCCCTCCACCTGCGCTTGCCACCGGCCGTGCTCAGCTCGCTGCCGTCGGTCTGTCAGGTTTCCTTGTACGTCGTCGGGACAGTGCTGTTGCCCGCTGCCTTCCTTCACCTTGGCTTGTGGCACCTGCCCCAGGATGGCTTCCGAGGGGTCCCGAGAAGCAGGAAGACATTGCCACTGGCAGAAACTGAGAACATTCTTTAGGCAGTGCTGGGCGCCGATGCTTGAGCCTGCCAGGACAGTGACTTGAAAGTGCAACAACACCCAAAGCATCGTGGTGATGGCAAATCCCTTGCGTGGTGGGGTGGCACAGTGTGCTCTTTTCTGCCCTTACACTCACTCCCCCTCTCAGGCCTGGCTGTGCCTGCAGGGCTTCACCTCTAGTGTGTGGGAGCTTCGTCTTGAGTGGGGAAGTCCAGGCCAAGGCGATGCTCATCGTACACTGCTTTGGCACTCTGGGGTGGGGAAGGACGGAAGTAGTCAGTGTCCTTCACTGTGAAACGGGGGCATGAAGCGCTGCCTGGTATGGGTTGCCAGCAGCCGAGCCCTGCTGAGTGGCTCCTGAATCACCGTGGCCCTGGCTGGAAAGGCTGCAAGCTCTCCATGAACCCAAATCTGCTCTAGGAGGATGGATCTGCTCATGCCTGTTCAGCTGCCACCTCTGTGGGAATGCGCTTCTGCTGCATGCTTCCTCATCTCTCTCTGCCCACCATGCGACATTCCTCCTGGGGCATCATGGCACCTGCATATATTTCCTCGGATTTCATTCCCCTCACCCTGGAAGTCTTCCATGCTTTTCTCCTCGGTGAAGGGCTGCTCTCATGAGCAAGCACTATGCCATGCTCTAGGCATTTGACACATGGGGAGGTTTGGTTTGGTTTTTGTCTGGCTAAATCACTACAGAAGTGATAAAAAGGGGTGAAATGACTGAAGTAGGCACAGACACATCTGCAAAACCCAGCTCTAGCTACAAAAACCACTTCACACAGTTTGCCTCTTTCCTCTGTCTGGTTGCCAGGTATCCCCTTCACGGGCCCCCAGATTCCTATTGGTCAGCCTGTCGGAAGTCCTGGTACCTCCTGGGCTGAGAACCACAGGGTGTTTAAGGAACCTCTAGTAGCTTACCAGGGCTAGCCTTTCTGACATGAAGTTGCTGTCAGCAGTGTGTTTGGCCGGAAGAAAAATGTAGCTCTGAAGGAAAAGACACCAATGCATTTCCTTTCTTCCCTTTGAATCTCGATTTCTGTGCCAAAGGAAGAGGCGAGTGCCCTTTCCTCTGTTTGGAGCGGTTTTTCCTCCCAGCGAGGTGTTGGTTCTTACTTTGGTGCTGAAGGACCTCTAGTGTCTCTTCCTTACTCTAGCTCGGCGTTTCTTGATCTCCAGACCTTCCTATGAGCTGTGGAAGCAGAGGAGGTCCCTGTAGCGCGTGTAGTGTGTAGAGAGGCGGCTGGGCAAGACAAGGCTGGGTTGCTCCTCCCTGGGGATATTTAATCAATTACTGTATGCCCCAGGTTCATCTTGCTTTGCCTTTGTGGCTCCTACACATCATTTTCATTTCACGCCAGGGGTGCCTGTGTGTGGTTTTGTGCACCACAAGCTGCTTCATTCAAATACATGATGCTAAATGCTAAATGCTTTGGGTTTTTCAGTGCGAATTTTCAGTAACATTTCAGTGAATGCCAATATAAATCTGTAGATTCATGTTGTGCTTCCTGGGATTTGAGTGCTCCACCAAAATCAATGCTTAGTATTCTGCAGCATAAAATTTTCTGAGGTGGATTGAATTTAATTCATCAGTGGAAGCTATTAGGAATACAATGAACATGCTTTTACATTTTGATCCACGTCATCATTCACATGGATATCCCTTAGTTCACCATCAAGATGGTCTTTGCATGCAGCATTCCAGTGAGAAAGGATGAGGGAGAGGAAAAGCTGGGTGGTCTCTCCTGGGGTTAGGAGGGAGGTTCCAGGGCCTTTGAAGGTGTGTGTGGGGGGATTTAGCAGGCAATAGGAGAGATTATGTGAGAATAGAAGCAGAGGGATTTTAGATGCTGATATCATAGAATCATAGAATGGTTGAGTTGGAAAGGACTTTAAGATCATCCAGTTCCAACCCCCCTGCCATGGGCAGGGACACCTCACACTAAACCATGTCTCCCAAGGCTCTGTCCAGCCTGGCCTTGGACGCCGCCAGGGATGAAGCATTGACAACTTCTTTGGGCAACCCATTCCAGTGCCTCACCACCCTTACAGTAAAGAACTTCTTCCTTACACCTAACCTGAACTTTCACTGTTTAAGTTTAAATCTATTACCCCTTGTCCTATCACTACATTCCTAACGAAGAGTCCCTCCCCAGCATCCTCTTATACCCCTTTCAGATACTGGAAGGCTGCTATGAGGTCTCCACATCCCCTTCTCTTTTCCAGGGTGAACAGTCTCAATGTTCTCAACCGTATATTTCTAATCCGGGCATTTCACCCGCCCTCGCCTTCACCCAGAAGAAGCAGCAGTGCCGGGAGCAGCGGGGTGGGTTCCTGAGTTTACAGAAAGCTATGAAGAGGGACACGGGTGAATAATGAAGTCAAACGGGTGCCTTTTCCTCATGGAACACACCGGCACCCATCTGCCCGCTTTCGGGTTCCCCCTTTCCCCCCATCTTCAGTCAGCAGAGGGGCGGGAGCTCCGCGGAGCGCGGTCGGAGTTTCCCAGCTCCAGACTTTGAGATACCGGGTATGCGGGACTGCGCTTCTCCTCCCGCTGCCGCGCCCCCGACAAGTTTCGGTTTCCGTTTCCCCGCCGGGGCGCGGCTGTCCCGACTTTGTATCGGCGCTGCCCCGGCGCTGCTGAGCGAGAGGGGGATGGCGGCTGGACGCCGGCGGCGGGGCGGGCGGCGGGGCCGGCGGAGGGGCCAGGCGAGCGGCCCTCCGCCGAGCACAGGAGGTACCGGCCGGCGGGAGCGGCGGGGAGGCGGTGGGAGCGATGGGAGCGGTGGGATGTCCTCGGGCGGGAAGTGTCTGAAGGTGTCCCGGGGAGCTGCAGACGGGAGGCTGGGGAGAAGGAGATCGTGCTGGGGGAAGGGCATGAGTTTTCCTCGCTGTTTGCATGTTGGGATTAAGCTGGGGAGGTGTGAGAAGGGTGAACTCTCTCTAGAGGTGTTAGGTATATTCAGGGGAGGAGGCTCTGATGATGACCACCTTTCACGTTTGGGCATCCTGGATCTCAGAAACTTGAGCTGCCATAGGGCTGCATGTGAGAGTGACTGAACAGATCTGGGCCCTTAAGGTCAGGAAAGCGCCTGCAGTCCCCCAGCTGTAGACAAGAAGAGACTTCTTTCTGTTGTAAACGTGTGAGTTTTCCATCACTGCTTCTCCAGTGTCTTGTAAAATCTCTGACTTTAAGGCATCCCATCCCAAGGCTGTGACAAACTTGAGTCAGTCTGATACCTCAGAAAGTGCTTTATCTCCCTGGGACACACCTCAGCTGTGCAAAAGTAACAGTGTGTGCTTCTGTTGGCATTCTGCTGATCGTTTTGGGAGCTGGTAGCACTGGAACCTAAGAGAGGGAGAAATGTCTTTTAGTGATAACCAGGAGAGCCCTCTGGTATGAAACCAAGCAGTGGGCAGGACTGAAACCCCAGGAGGTCTGAGAAAATAAATCTCACTTTTTCCTGAGGAGCAGCTCATGGTGAGAGCAGTAGCACACAGAGATCTTGGGGAGGAGGCCAAGATGGTTGAGGTGCCTGCTGTCTTAGCATGACCATCATGCCTGTCTGTGTTTGTTGTGCAGAGCACATGCAGATGCAGAGGAAGGAGAAGATGCAATGCTCAAACCATGATGAAACACATAGGCTTGTTCTCTCCCCTGATGGGAAGCTCTATGAACACTGGGCTGCAGCTTCAGCTGACTGCTCTAAGACAAGGTAAGAAGCTTTCACAGGGTGAAGGTAGGGATGGTAACAGTCAGAAAATGTGCTTTGCTGTTCCTAGAGGTAACATCCAAGAGACTGAGGCCTGTTGTAGAGAGGGAACAGGAACACATTACATTCCTATTACCTCAAACTCTACCTTCCTTTTTATCCCAGCAAGAAGTGCAGAGATTCTGAGGATAATACCAGGGTTTGAGCTGCTTGGGATGCACATGAGATGGGTTTATCTCATGTAGTAGGGATTGGTAGCACATACCAGATTAATGCAGATGGCTTGCAGACTACACATGGCTTGGAAAACTGGGGGTGAAGGACCCAAGCACACTCAAACCTTGCCACCTTCTGATTAAGCTGTGTGGGTAACCGCCATCTAAAACAGGCATGGCAGCTCGCTGTGGGATTTTCTGTTAGCTTGCCCAGGGCTGAGGCTGATTCTCTTCCAGCTTCCCATGGTACAAACCACAATCAAATCAGTTAGCCTTGCTGCAGGAGGGTATCATAAGAGCAGAGTGAATCAGCTTACAGGTAATCTCTATTTTTCCATGTAATTCATGCTAAATGTACTAGGACTTGGTGAGCAGAGAATCTTCTTTAGTCTCATGACACAGCATCTATCTGTTTTGTTTGTGTTTTTGTTTTTTTCTTTTTTTCCAGGCTGGTGAAAAAACTAGGAAACCATAATGTTGTTCAAGTAGCTTGTGGGGACCAGCACGCCATGGCTCTAACCAGAGGTAACATCTTTCAAGCACATTTTTCTTCCAAACAAGAGTCACACTATGGCAGACTTGCTCTCAGAAGGGAGTGCTTGAGCCACTCCAGTAGTTGGTGACACCACTACAGAGTAATGAGCAGTGGACACAAGATGCACTGGCTGCCAGTGTTGCTCTTTCCTCCCAGCACCCGAGGACCTGCAGTTCTGTCTCTCTCCAGTTCCCAAGCACTACCCCTCTGCAGAGGTGTGCTGTGGAGAGCAGATGTGGCCATCCCACTCTGCTATCACCAGACCTGTTTATTCTTAAGTTGGAGCCCCTCTATGCTTGGGAACTTCTTGCAAGTATGGTTTATAGTTGGTAACACATGCCCTTTATTCTTGCTGTGCTGAGTCACATGGGCAGCATGGACTGCCCCAAAGGGGTCAGAAGCAACAGAGAGATTTGGCTACAGACGGCCGTCTCACCTCAGAGCTAAGTCCCTAGAAACAGCACTCCCAAGGTGCAAAGACTGAAGGGAAGCAGGTGAGGCTGAGCTGGTTTCTTTTGTTGTGTGTGTGAAGGAGGTGAGCTCTTCACGTGGGGTCAGAACACCCATGGACAGCTTGGAGTGGGGAGCCAAGCCACACTCACCCCCCAGCCACAGCTGGTGGAAAGACTAAAGGGCATCCCACTTGCTCAGATTGCTGCTGGAGGAGCTCACAGCGCTGCCGTGTCACTCTCTGGGGCTGTGTACTCGTGGGGGAAGAATGATTTTGGACAGCTGGGACTCGGAGACACACAAGGTAAGGAAAGACAGCAGTTGAAAGGTGTTTTCCTGGTTAGTGAGGGGCTCCTTAGGGATGTCAGGCCTCTTTGGAGAAGCATGAACAGCAAAGTCTTTTGAAGAAAGTATATCTGGATTAATTCTATATTTCCTGACCAGGAAAAGCAGCCAGGCACAAGGGATCTAGGGGCTATGTTTCTAGAAGAGAACTCCAATTCCATCACTTTATGTGGCCAGCTGGATAGTGTGGGCTCTTAAAACCATATGTCTCAGGTCTCTTTCCACTCCCATTCTCTCTTCAGGTAGTCTTGCATGAAATAAATTACTTTTATCCCTCTTTGCCTTCTTTAATTCTCTGTAAACACCTGGTGAGAGAAGAATGAAAATCACCCATTGTCTGCAAACTTAGAAGGCAAGAGCAGAGTTGCCCTACTCAGACAGAACTTGAAGTCAGAGGGAGCTGAATGAGTCCACACCCTTTATGGTCAGATATTTCAAAGCCAAGAACCTTTTGGCAAGCAGATATGAAAATGCTGCATTTTTTTCCACATCAAGTGTAAACGAAAATACTGTGGAAAAGGCAGAACATTATGAGAAAGAGTGTGTTATAGTGGAGGGCAGAAAACAACCCAAAACCAAGTGGTAAATACATGAATTGCCGTAAGAGACCACTGAAAAGCATGACACCCCCCCCATCTTCTAAATCTTTCGTTGTGCTGAGATCCCCCCAGTATTCTTTCACTTTATCTGTTCTACCTTCTTTCCAGATAGGGACTGCCCATCGTACATCAAAGCATTAGAGCACTGGAAGGCTGTATTTATTTCATGTGGGGCAGATCATACTGCAGTCCTCTCCAAGGTGAGTCTGAAGTCAGCATCTGAGACCTCACCCTGCAAGAAAAGATAACACTGCTGAAAGTCAGCACAGAGAAATTAGGATGTCATTTAGCAATTAGGATAGCAATGGCATTTAGCAATTAGGATAGCAGGCACTCGGACCTGCTTCCATCTGAGTCTGAAGATGATCCCCAGGGGATGCTTACTAAGCTGCTGGGAAAACTGGCCTTTTCTCAGATTTCCCTCACCTGCATGCAAACATGGTGAATGGGAATCCTGGGGCAAAGAGGTGCAGTTCAACCTCAGTACCTTTTGAAAATGCTTTCTTTTTTATAGCATATTGGGAACTTCAGAACATGTGAACAGTAGCTAATTCATTAGGGTTTACTCATACACGTAAAGTTCTTCAGCGACAGGGAGCTATTCTCAGGACTTAAATTGCTTTTCTCAGGAGTAAAATGATTTGGACATTACAGTGTATGATTAGGCTTGATGCAAAGTGAACTCTACCATATAGCATACTACGTCTTGTTTACACTCCTGGTGGTGACCATTTGAATGCCATTAATAATGTAGTGATTCTGTTGTTTCTTCCTTTTGTGTTGTTTGTTTCTTCATCTTCAAGGAGGGGTTAGTGTGTACCTTTGGAGCAGGAGGGGCTGGCCAGCTCGGTCACAACTCCACCCGGAACGAACTCGTACCTCGCGTGGTGGCCGAGCTGTGGGGAGCAAGAGTTTCGCAGGTTGCCTGTGGAAGGTGGGGAAGTACCAATAATGTGCCTTCTAAGGTCAAGGTCTTAGATGAATCACTGAAGGGAATTAGGGAGAGAGCCACCAGGGTGTTCAAACCCCTGTGTCCCGGTAGGTCAGCACTGTCAGAATACTGACCACTTTTCACCAGGTAAGCCACCCTCCTGCCATCACCCCAGTGAAAGCAGAACCCTCAGCCTATGCCAAGCAAAGGGAAAGAGCTGCAAAAGCCACTAGAAGCTCTTGGTTTTTTCTCTTTTAGGAAACAAAGGGTGTACTGGGTTCCAAGAGGTAAAAGACTGTCAAAAGCCTGCCTTGAGAAAGTCACTGAATTCCCATCCACTTTGACAAACTGGGGGTCCTTAGAAAGAACTGAAGAGTGGTGATAATTATTTGATTTCATTCTGCCTTTCTGGAATTAGGCCAGAAAAAGTTTCCTGTCACCTTCTCTAGGCTTTGTATCAGGCTCAGCATCATAGAAGGTGTGCTTTTAAAAACTGGAGGGCATGAAGCTAGCAACACATAGCACTTTATTTTTGTATCTGAAACCAGGGTAGATCACAAACATTAGCAGATAGTATGGGAAATTTGAGTCCATATGTTTTCTTTATTGCTGAATGCTTATGTAAGGAAGTGTCCTAAGACTTTAGTTAAAGGGATACTATACCTGGATGTTGGGACTTTGAAAGACAAGCCTCAGCTATCCACTCTGACTCGCAGAACATTTTGTTCTGTCTAGCCCAGTGGTATTAGCTTATTATGACCATTTTTCTTTTTCTGAACAGACAGCACACCCTGGCCTATGTCCCCTCCTTGGACAAAGTCTATTCGTTTGGTTTTGGTGAAGGACAGCCAGAAGATGAAATAGAGCCTAACCAGTTGATACCACTTCCCATCAAGATACCAGTGAATACAGGAAAATCCTGCCAGGGTAATGAAGATTATAGATGTGTACAGTCTATATTAGTTTCAGTTTACTGTTCTGCATCTGTGCACTGAACTCTGTGATGATAATGACTGTCCCTTCAAAACTTCCTTTGAAAATCTGTTTTATTCTTTCACAGAAAACAGCGCATCACAAAAGGTGATTGAAATTACTGCAGGAGGAAACCGAAGTATTGTTCTTTACAAGGAGGACCAGGTATAGGCATATTTGAACACGGTTTCTAACTTTACCATTGTTCACATTACTGCTGGAAATATTTGGATTTTCCATCCTGCTTTTAGCACTCCAAGTTCATATATATATATCTCATCAGTTCTTTCCATGCTTACCCAGAAACTAACTTGTATTGCAATTATTCATCTGTTCTAGACATTCTATAATATATATTATATATTTATTATGCATTATATGTTATATATATTATGTATTATATTTTGTGTTGAATGTATCTCAATCATGCTGGATGACCATTAATTTGTTCGGACTTAGTCTGAAGTCTTGTAATGATTGGCTTCAAAAAAAGAATCCCATCTGCTAGACCTGTAATCTTGTCAATATTTCCATGCATTTCCCACAGAATGCCCATTTGGATGGAATTGCCACTCTGAAGGATAAAGAAGTGGATAAATGGATTTCTAACTCCAGTTCGCAACACTGGGAGAGTATAAAAAAGTAAGTAAGAAGCCTGGTGTTGGTTTTGTTTGGTTTGGTTTTGGTTTTTCCCTCATATGTGATTTTCTCTAAAAATTACTATTCTTTGGAAACTGTTGTAGGAACTGTTGTTCAAGAATTTAGCTGAGACAAAATCTTGTACCAGCACTTCTTATCGAGGTTTTACACAGGAAAAACAGATACTGATAAGCAACAGCCCTTCAATAGCCCTTCTGCAGGAACAGAGAGGACTTACTGCCTGGCTCCAGAAGCCTGTCTTCCTCTTGCAGGGAATGGTTAAGTTCATGCAGAACTGACAAGTTAAATCAGTGAAAGACTGGGTCTGCAGACCAAGGCCTTGTGCAAAAATTGTAACCCAGAGTACCCGAACTGGGATGTTCTGTGTGTGACAGCTTTTAAAATTAGTGATCCCTTCTTTAGTTACCCATTTTCAAAGCCACTAAGTATGTACAATTGTGGGAAGCCTTACACTTATGGCTGAGAATTATGATTACGTAGTCTTTCTTTCAGATCTTGCGTGGGAGGTTATTTTCTTTGGACAAGTCTGGCTCCAGCTGCTGATGTTGAGCATTTAAGTCTTGGATCTTTGGATCTAAACTGTTTCCTTGACCACTCTTAGTATGGTTTGGAACATATGGAAAGTGGTTGTTGAGAAGGCGAGAGAGAGGGTTCATTCCATATCTCAGTGGAAGGGCCTGACAGCAAATCCCTTGATAAAATAGCTGCTTTAATAAGAATAGAACTAGGAATACAGGTAGTGAGTAAGTCTAACATCTCTTCAGATGCTGGAAACCCAGCAAATGCATACCCTGATGGATTTTGCCCTAGTGTGCTACAAAGATCCCATTTGTGGAGGGGTTCCTCCCATGCCGCAGTGCCTTTTATTTCATATCACAAAAAAACCCAGGTAATGTCCCAATGTCAGGAAAAGATACCCCCATCATAACACCTGCCAGCATGCAACACAGGCTGGTGTGGGGTCCTTGAGCAGGTTCCCTTGCAAGGCCCAGGAGAGCAGAGGTGGCTTGCTGAAGATCACTAACTAATGTCTTCTGCAATGCTAAGAAAAGCGGTGGTAGGAAAAGTTCTGTGTGGTCAGGTGCAGACACACTCGTACACACGTTTCTTGTTCTTTCAGAATCAAAAGCTTGAAGTTGAAGGGATTAACTTTGGTTTGTTTTCCACTCTCAGGAATATCAGCGTGATCTTTTCATCTGAGGCTTGCATTAATGGAAGCTTCCTGGAGAAAAGGTAGTGTGCACTGACTTAGATGTAACAGAACATATTGGCTGCATGTAAACTGACCAGAGAGAGTTATTTTAGGCCATGTATGTAGAGAAGATCAGTCATATCTGAATTTGCAAGAAGCAAGTCTATATTTTTTTCAAAGCCAAAGCTAAAATTAAGGGGTTTATCCTTCCAGTCCTATTGAAATTTGCTACAGAAGCTAACATTCCAGCAGATTATCCTATACTGACAATTTTTGAGATGATGATAATGCCTTTAGGCAATTTTACAGCTCCCAAAGGATCCATAATAGTTCTTTCTTTCATTCAAGTGCAAGTCATTTTGGGGTGAAATACATGAAGCCTACCATTAACAGTGCACAGCCACACAAGACAGGATATTAATCAGGTCACACCAGAGTGAGAATATCTTCTCAGAACAGATGAAATTACACTCACTGGATTTGGGACTGAACTGTCCAAGTATTTTCTGATGGTAGGATGCTTCACTATTCAGTCCGTAATAAAAAACAGCTTCTCACATCATTTGGTGATCTCTTTTTTCCTTTGTGATAGAGACAAACATTTCAAAACTTCCAGAGAAGCCTCAGGTGTAGACATGTCACAAGTGCAGCGTTTTTATGAGAAGATCAGCAAGAAGCCAAACATCTTCCAGGAGGTAAAGATTTGGGATAAGGATTCTCACTATGCAGAGCTCTGGATTTGTGCATGAAACTTGGGAATTTCATGCCAAACTAATTCATAACTGATTTTGGCAAAACATAATCGCATTTTTAACCCTTCTCTCTTCTGCTGGTTTTTTTTTCTTCTGAAGGTGAAAAAGGAGATTGAGAAGTTACTGCCATCATTGTCTTCCTCTCCCATCTCACCTGAAAATTTCAGAGTCTACTTGATCTTGCCTTTCCTTCTGCAAGGAGAGGATGACAGCTCTTACCGTTCTCTCGGCCTTCTAGCACAAGCCATCACAAAGCTCCAGTCAAAGGACCTGCAAACTCTTGGTAGGATTTTATGATGATAGGACTGAATGATTTGAATGCCTGGTCATTTTCGGATGAGCAGCAAGAGTTAGTATCGCTAGTTTGTTCCAGAGGTTCAGCCTGAAAGAAATGCTCTTGGTAGAAATGGAAACATGCAACAAGACACATGAAAAAACCCCAAACCCCTCAGTCTGAGGTTTGCTGATTTTTGTAGTGCAAAATTAAGCACTTTTTTTGGTTTAGTTCATTTGATAAAAAAAGAAAATGCGGCTTCATCCAGAAATTGCAGTTATTTGCATTTACCTGTTACGGATACTTCATTAGATGTTTTCTTTACAGAATGCCTGTGGTCAAATCTAGAAACATCGTTTTTAAAGGAATTGGTCATTCTATATCAGAGGGTTTCCCAGAAAAACCTATCTCAGTTTATAATAGAACTCATGCATGTCCGAAGAGACCCCTTCACTCTGCACCCACATGAAACAGTGACTCTGCAAATACTGCAGATTCTTTACCAGGTAAGAAAGTGTTTGGATCCTGATTAGATGAGTATCAGTGCAAGTCAGGATATTTTAATCCTTGTTGAATTTTCTGGGTTTCCTTCTTACAAGGGAAGATGGGGCCTTGTCATTTGACATTGCTTCAGGAATCTCTTTGGCTCTACAGCAGCATAGCTTTGAAGGAATTGTGCTCTTGAGTTGTACCTGGCTGACCCTCTGCAGAAATTAGGAGCTTGAAGTACGCTCAAGTGGGGTGTGTGTGTGTGTGCTTTCTGTGGTGTAAGAAGTGCATGCATTGGTGTGTACAGAGCTATGTCCATTGTGTAGCATGCCCATTCTCCTCTCTGCTGCCGAGATCCCTTACCCCAGTAACTGCTCACAGCATTTAAAAGGCAACCCACCTGCTTGGCACATTGTGGCTTCCACAACAACGCTGTGTGATGCTTTAAAAGCCTGTTATTTAAGACTGGGATAGCAGAATTAGATCATTTTTAGCTGCATTTGAACAATGGGAAGAAAGTGGGCAGTAACTGTATTCTTATTGGCAAACATCTTTTCTCCTGCTGAGGTGTTCAAAATTTAGGAAAGTCAAGAGCTCAGGCATGCACTTTATAGAATAGTAGAGTACCAGGTTGGAAGGGACCTCAGGGATCACCTAGTCTAGGTCATGCTTTTCCAAGAACGGTTGGACCAGCTGTCCCAGCACCCTGTCCAGCTGAATCTTTAAAGTGCCCAGTGTTGGGGAATCCACCACTTCACTGGGGAGATTATTCCAGTAGTTGATCGTTGATTTTCCCCGTGTCGTCGTAATCCCCTCAGCAGTAACTTGTGCCCACTACCCCTCGTCTTCTCCATGAGACTCTCTGTAAAAAGGGAGTCTCTATCTTCTTTGTAGCCACCCTTTAAATACTAGCATGTGGTGATTAGTATGATCAGAGAGAATCATTATATTTGTTCAGAATTGAATATCCTTTTGGCTGAGAATGCAGATTTAGGCCTCAAAATTTAGACTCTTGAACGCATATTTATACAGATAAATAAACACCAAAGTGCTGCAGGCCTACTTCTCTGTAAGTGGTTACATCATTTGGATCTTTACATGTTCACTGTCCCGCACCAAATTGTGTCTTTGCCAGACAACAAGTCTGACCGTGAACAGGGAACTTCATATTGTCCTGCAACATGAAAGATGCTCAGAGTGAAACATACCTTTCTGATGGAGCCCTGTTAAGAGATCTTAACTGTAAATGAAAATTGCTTTCCTGCTAGTTTATACATGGCTTTCTGAGACGACTCACTGTTGAGCACTGTGCTTCTTGTAGCACTTCTGTCCTTCCACTTCTGTGCTGGGTCTCAGAGCTCTGTTTGCAGAAAAAGCCCTGTTACTCCTCAGTCCTGTCCTGCCGTACAGACACATCACTCAATCTGCTGATGCCCCTTTTCCTATTGTGTGTGTCAATGCAGGTGAACTCCAGAACTGGCTTCAGAGTACAAGAAAACAACTTCTATGTGCCTCAGGTGAAACCGATTATCATAATGTGTTGGTCCTTTAATGCGAAAAAAGTAAGTATAAAATCTTGCCAGCAGCACAAACCACTTTTTTTTCTATTTAAATTAGTTGCTATATCACAGGAAGCAGCAAGAAATGGAAACGTGGATAGTAGGGGCTTCTGTAGGCAAAAAACGCACTTTTCTGGCAACTTGGCTGAAATTTGCAGGGCAGACTTCCTCATTCTTTCATAAGCTTTCATTTGCTAATTACCAACTTTATACCAATTAACCAGAGCAGAGGAGGAGGTTTGAGAAACAGTATAAAATCAAAAGCCACTGGACATTACTTGAAGTCACTGCTTTATCGTACTGGAGGTGTAACACTTTGAATTAGATTATTCTGTATACCAGTTTCTACCTTTGGTATTACAGATAATAAACCCAACCGTTTCTAACAATGTACCATAACATGAGTATCCAGGACACTTTTACCGCCTATTTTGGTTTAACTGAATTATGGAAGATGCTATTTAAATCACTCTGTTTCACTCCTGGGACACTGTAACACAAACGTCTGCCTGCACAGACAGTTTAGTTGTTCCCCTGTCAGGGTTTCCCACTCACAGAAGCACTTAGAAGCTGCTTTCAGAAAGTGTGCCTTTCTGAAGGCACATGTTTCAGATACAGGAGTTGGCCAGAGGACAGGCTCACAGTTCAGTCGGCACATGTACCCTGAACTCTGATTTTGCAAGAGAAGATCAACATACCCTTTCCTTTCTTCCTTTTCATTTCAGATGGCCCTATGGAAGCTGACTGAATATCCATGCATCTTTGACATGCAAGACAAGATTGATATTCATGTTACAGAATGCAACGCTCTGTCCAGCATCTTTACAGAGGTAAGTATTGACATTTTTTTTGTAATTTAGAAGAAACATACACATTGATACACTGCTAACAGACTGTTACTTCAATCTTCAGAAACACATAACAGCAAAGGATAATCAAATGTGGGTTTTTCCAGTCAGAAGAGAATGCCTTCTGCAAGACATATGGACCCATTTAAATAACGCACCAACCCAGCAATTCAGGAAGATTTTAGAGGTAAGAGACCAAATTGTATTGTTAGCTCTAAATATATTGCTGCAGTGTTCTTTGGTTTTCAGTGTTACTGAAGTATTGGTAGAAGGATTTCAGTATTTGCTGAGCATACAACAAAACTACTCATCACATTATTATAGAAACATGTTCCACGGGGGACACAGGGTAAAGCTGGAGGGCAGTATAATACATACTTATTCCAGGTAGCCATCAAGTGTTGCTAGTGTAGGTTAAATGCAAGTGGCAGTGCTATTTACCATGAGGTTGCTTTGAGGTAATAGGATTGCTCAGGAAACTGGCAATTGGCAAAGTTTGTTACTATTACTTTAAAAGCCAGTTTGCTGTATGTGAAAAGCCTGGTGGCTGGGGAGCCAACCTTAGAGGCCAGCAAACAACACAACCACAGAAACCATTTCTCTCACGGAAACGCTGTCTGAAGGGAAAGGAAGGAGAGTGCCAGCCAGAGAGATGAAAAGCTGAGTTCTCCATGTCGCTTTAGTCTGTTATTTCCATGCAAACCCAAAGGTTCTGGCAGCTGTATTTTCTGCAGGCACCACAATGCTAGCCCTGAGGTGGGAAAAGGGCAAAGCTCAGCACAGAGACTATGTGAGTGTCAGTCACTAGCACAAGGGCAATCAGTCTGGCACACCTCTGCAGCAGAAACTGCTAACCTCACTGCCCTGTTACCCACTTCTGGTTCTTTCCAAGTAAGCCTTCCTGCCAACCAGAACTATCAGAGCTTTTCCCTCCTGCACACTGAAGAGAAGATTCATAATGGCTCCTAGAGCTACGTGTCCTTCCCCCTTCATCACTGTATCAGCTGTAGGAGCCATTTATTTACAGAGGCAACAAGGCTTGTGCCCTGTGCTGCCCTCTAGACCCAGAGTTTCTCTCTACTAATAGTATAAGGCGCCCCAACGAAGTGCTGCACTTAGTTGGAGTCAGCCTTTGAGTGCCTCTTGTGGGCACTGCCTTTCATGCTGTGCATCACAGCATTATTTGGCCAGAAGTGGCCTTACCAATTTGACTTCATTATTAGTATCCTACCAAGATATACTTGTTAATCTCGATAATCTTGTTATTAAAGATCAGCCCAATTAATTTTATGTTCTTCTGAGAGCTAGACAAATGCATTTCAATACATGCATCAGTTCAAAACCAAACCAACGCTTTTAATTTAGAGAGAGAAGATTCATATTGCTGCTTGTTATCATTGTTTATTATTTAAGTTATTTCAGTCAGGGTACAGTTCTTCCTCGTAAAAAACATCACTACATAGAAGATTTTCATTAGTGCCACCATAAATGCACACTTCATGGGGTACACTAGAAGTAATTAGTGCTTCCTGTTGCTCTTTTTCTTTATCTGCCCTAGCAGTAACTAAGTACTAGGCTGCTGCAGAGGTTTTTATAGTTCCAGAGAGTACTAGGAAAATGATGCCAAGTCACTAGCCCCAGAAGAAGACTCTCTCAAACCAACTGCACTAACAGATGAGATTAAATAAAACTATGTCACTTTATGGAAGCCTAGGAGTTAGCAAACGCATTGCACTAATTGTGCCTAAAAAGCTTAATCCCCATCCAGGTCCACAGATGGAAGAACACATAAACTGGTATCGTAATAGGAAGGAGGAGACTGTAGAAACATAGGCTGTTTGTGCTGGTGCAGCCCTGTGGGAAGGTCTCATCTACGCTGGCTGAGTAAAACAAGCCTGCTAGGGACAGCAGGGGCACAAGCACAGTCAGCGTGGGCAGGGAGGGGAGCATGCCTCCTCCAGCCATCAGCCCCGCTTCACTGTGGTTGGTGGCTGGGGCGTCCTTAAGCCTGCTTCAAGTCCTCAGCTGGGGGCTTCTTCTGAATCATTCTGGCAGCCTCTGGGATCATGTTGGGGATGCCATCGATGATGGGGTATGCAATGCCCAGCTCCTCGTTAATGAGCTCGTTGGTAGCTTCTTCGTACCTGGCCAGGCAAGACAGGGGGAAATAAGAGAACAATTGCAGTGAATAACCTGGGTTTACCCTTTGACAGCCGCTCTCACCCGACTTGGGGCATCAGCAGGCCTGGGGTGGGCAGTGACAGCGCGACCGAGCTTTCTCTTCCCTTTTCTCTTTCCCATTTTCTCTCCTTTTCCCTATACCTTTCCCATTCTCTTTCTTTTTCCCTTTCCTTTTCCCTTTCCCTTTCCTTCCCCTCACCTCAGCGGCCGCTTGGAGAGCGGGCACACCAGGAAGCTCAACAGCGACGGCTCCAGCGGCTGCGGCTGAGGCCGCCCTGAGCCCTGGCCCTGCCCCGGATCCTGTTGCTGCCCTCTGCCGCCGCTCGCAGCGCGGCCGCCGGCCCCCGTCCACCGTAGAACCGCCGCCGCGCCGCGCCCTCCGCAGCGCAGCATGGCCGCTCCCGGGGCCGCGCCGCTTCCGGTGCGCCGGCAGCCGGCCCGGCTGCGCTGGGTGCGCGCACAGGGGTTCCGCACAGCCATTGTCCCCAGCGCGATGGGTATCTCGGTGCTCGCAGGTGTCGTTCCTCGGCGAGAAGGGCGTGGACGAAGGCGGGCCGTCCCAGGAGCTCTTCAGCGTGGCCGTCAGGACTCTCTCCGAGCCCGCCACCGGAGCCTTCCGTCGCGTCGCCTCCGGCCTCATGTGGTTCCCCAGCCAGGTGAGGGGCCGGCCCGGGGGGCGCGGGAAGCCTGCTCCTGGGAAGGGGCAGTTACAGCTTTCTTTGTGCCCTTGTGTTTAAGCAGGCGTCGGACTGTGAGGACACGTTCTTCCGGATCGGGACGCTGTGCGGGATGGCCCTGCATAACGGGTGCATAGCGCCCTTCGCCTTCCCCCGGGCTCTCTACAAAAAGCTGCTGAGCCTGGCGCCCACCCTGGAGGACCTGGAGGAGCTGCTGCCGGACGTGGGCCGGTACGAGCCGGGGCGGCCCCAGCTTTCCTGGGAGCTGCAGCCCAGGAGGGTCTCCCAGCTTGGATGTGCGCATGGAGACGCCCAGGGCCGTAGTCAGGGTGCCCGTGGTAGCTACATTTGTCGTAGCCACAGGTTTCCAAGGTGGCCCTCGTCCTGGGCATGGATGTTGCTGTCAAGCAGAGGCTGTCGTTGCCAAAATAAAAAGCCATGCTTAGGAGGAGTCAGATTTCTGCTCCATGTGAATATATAGTTCAAACCGCTTTGAGCCGTAGTTTCAACTTGGAAGAACTCAGCGCCCCATTGCTAATGTTGGATTTTTCTCTGACTTGCTAATTGCAATTTTCTACAATGTTGCTGTGCACAAGCACAGTGTTACCATATGCTGCAGCTGTGCCAATGTGAGGACCTGCATGCAGGGTTGCCATGTGCAACCCTGAAAGGAGATCTCAGCCACATACCGCAGGGAGAGGTGCTGCTACCACCAGCATAAAGCTCCTAGCCCCTGAAGTCTAGCTTCCTGAAGAAGTGCTGTCAGCAGCTGACAAGATGAGGACCCCATCCTACGAGCCATTGACTGTGTTGAGGTGAAAAAATGTCCTCAGTCAACTGAAACATTGAGTGGCCTGCGGTAATTTGAGAGGTGATGCAGCCCAAAACAGTTGTCCCAGATCGTCCCTCTGGTCCACACTTAATTCCTCACTAGGTGATATCTGGAAGAGCAAGGCTGTGGTCCAGGCCCACTGCCCACTGAACTTTGTGCAAAGTTATCTTCACAGGGCATGAGGATGAACTTGACTGGCATCCTTTGAAGTGAAGGCATTTGCCCTTAGCTCCTGGCAGTAGCGGGACATGAGTATAGATCAGTTTAGGGCCATATATGAAGGTTCTGTGTGAGCATAGGTGTTCTGTATGTGTCTGCATTTAAATACTACTTGTCAAAGGATGGTTTTCAGTGGAATTTTAAAGTGCATTGAATGTTCACGTTTCTTCTCTTTTTTCCCTTTGTTTTTTGAAAGGAGTCTTCAAGGAATTTTGCATGAAGAATGTGATCATGTCCTTGAAAGCCTGGACATGAACTTCACGGTAAGACATTGTTGTGCCATTCAGACATACCATGCATGTACTTGGGCATGACAGCATCCACTGTAAATGACACAACTTGTCTGTAAACTCCAAGTAGCAAGAGTGCTGTGTCAGGCCCTGCAGAAAGAAAGAATGATAGATATAGCACATATGTGTCTGTCATACATAGCTATAGCATCTAATGTTTTCATTAATTTGTGTAGATAATGGAAGAAGGAGGTTCCATGGGTGTTGTTGAACTTAAAAAAAATGGTGCCAACATCCTTGTCACTAGGGATAACAGGTTGGTTTTATTTTTCTTTTCTTTATCCTGTTGTCTTGTTATGAGTGTGTAAAATACCATATCTATACCCATCCCCATATACTGTTAGAAAATACTGTATGTCAGCATTGTGCCATTGATCTTGATCCAGTAGGTTGTATGCTTTTGGTTCTTAATGTACAGGCTGTATGTGTGCCAGACATTGGTAGTTTGTGCAAGCAGACTGGATAAGAAGGGGATCCTTGGACATCCTGGCATCTGTACTTATAAAGATGCCTGTCCTTATCAGGAAATTCCTATCAAATATATAAAATACCCCTGAATGACATTTTTTCAGGGAAATACAGACAGCTTGTCTGGGAAATCCAGCTGAATACACCTCTGTAAGTTTGTTTTTTCTTTAATGAGCAAAATGTTTCTTGCTTAGTTATGTATATGGAAAGTGTCTTGTATAACAGAAAAGAAGCAATTTGTCAATAAGATATGTGTCAGTATGAACCTCAGCAAAGGGGACAGGGAGAAATTCTGTGGCCTGGGTTGTGCACATGATCTGAGGACCTGTCTGAGGGATGCGTGAAAGGTCTGTTTATGTTGCTCGAAGTGGAGTGTTTACACTGAGTTGATTATACGTGTGCAGTGTCATTAAACAAATTCCCATCACAGAGAGAAGAGTGAAACTGTACTGATTAGCAGATGTGCAAATACCTATTTTGATTTCAGGGTAATTCTTGGCCATTTACTAGGAGTTTTGCTGAATTTACACCAATTAAGTCTGGTAGATTCCATCTCAATAGTGAAGTGTCTGATAGGATTTCACTGGAGTGTTCACATGAAGTACAAAGAGTATGATCAAAGTGAAACCATGGTGGCCAGCAATCTCTTTTATTTGTGATGATCATCCCAGCTTATTCAGTGAATAAATATTTGGCAATGATGTCTGCTGTCAGTAAAGACTGTCTTTTCAGTAGAGCAGGTCATACAGAAAAAAGGAATAGGGAATAAAGTTCTCTGTAACTCTCCTTTTAAAACCGCACCTATTGCATTGCTTGTTTGATTCAAAATATCTTTGCAGGAAAGAATTTGTTGACTTGTATGTGAATTATGTGTTAAATGAATCGATACGGAAACCATTAGAGGACTTCACGCAAGGGTTTTTAAGAGGCTCCCCAGGTAGAAAGTGGAAGATGTTTCTCCCTGCAGAGCTCCAGACTGTTCTCCAGGGACATACAAAATATGACTGGCATCTGCTGGAAAAGGTACTAGATACAAGCACAGTATACTTATGCTGTATCTGCTGAGCATAAACTCCTTCTGACCTGCTCTTTCTTTGAGTGGATAGGCCATGAACGCGAAAACAGAAGCGCAAGGGACTTTCTCTGTATTTGATTTTTGTTGTTGTTTTGAGTCTGGTTTTGATCTAAATCAGGTACAAGAATAAAGGAGACTAAAAATCAAGCTGAAGCTCAAGGATTGTCATATGAATCTTTGAAAAATAAATGAACAAGGAGATTCCAGAGGTTAAGAGGTTAAGTATCTGCAAACAGAGTTATAAAATTTATTGGGTAAACTGTTGTTGCTTTAAATAAAAATGGAAATAGTGAGGATTAACGGGCTTGTTTTATTTTTATGTCTTTGACAGAGCGTGAGGTACGGACAGTACAGAAGTTTAGATAAAACCATCAGGAATTTTTGGATTGTGTTTCACAAACTCCCAGAAGAAAAGAAGAAAATGTTTCTTGGTAATGTATCAGGCATTTTAAACTTTTCCTAGCCTTCTTCTCTCGCCCATGATACACATTTTAGATGCTCACATGTGAACACTACTATAGTTCCAAATGGCTTTTTGTCCCCACCCCTGCCACATTTCCTAGTGAAAACCACAAAGAAGTGACAAAAAGAATTGCACAGGTACAGCTCTGACCCTCCTCACAACCGCTGAGGCTTGCCTGAGTGCATCTGACCACTTAGAGCCTTGCAATTACTTTATCCCTTACTTTCATGGTTATCAGCTGTTGGTCAGAGGCCTCAGCTTGTGTGAGCAGCCTGCGTTGACATATGCAATTTAGCTTTCTCAAAGGATTGCAGAAGCTAGCTCATCCTTTTTAAATGTAGGTCAAGCCTAGCATGGCCTTTCTCATGCACAAAATCTATGTAAGTAGAAGAGGGCTTGTAATTATTAATTTGCAAGAGGTACAAATTCAGCAAAGCATATAATTAGCTTATGGAAATAGCCATATTTTAACATTAATTTTCCCTCATGATTTTCATCCTGTGAGAACATTATCTTGGTGGGGCTTGTTCTGTCTTCAATTTGCTAACTTGTTTTTGTTTTTCCCCTTCCTTCAGTTTTTTTGTCAGGATCTGATCGAATCCCTGCATATGGACTGGAACATTTTAACTTCCGTATTGTAGATCCTCAAGTAGAAAATCCAGATGAGCTCTATCTTTGTGCCAATACCTGCCAGCACATTTTGTTCCTTCCCAGATACAGCAATAAAAGAATACTGAAGAAGAAGTTGCTGTACGCCATAGAACATAATGAAGGTTTTGGCGCATCCTAACTCTTGGTCAGAAGTGCTTTAAAGCAAAAATAAGAAAACAAGTCTTTGTTTCACTTGTCATATTTTTCTCTTAATAATCCCAATTTACTGATTTCTACCCTGTCTTATTTTTACTGCACTTGAGCACATGTATTCACTGAGATTTTGTATTGATTACGAAAATGAGCTTAGACCAGATACTTGATGATTAGATCATAAAGTTGGAAGAGTCCTATTTAACATGCTTCTGGGAGCCAAGCTGATAACCACATATATTTACATATACATGCATCCTGTTTGCACTGTGCTGGTCTTCTTTCATTGGTAAACTTAGAGCAGCAGGGATTCTGTGGTTTATACATTACCAAACATACAGCCAGTACATGCTAAGCAGTTGTCATTGCAGAGGAAGCTAGGCTAAAGTTTTAATCTGTATTAGTGAAGGATTCTCTTGGGGAGCAAATAATGCTGGGGAGAGGTGTTCCTGTAAACTGTAAATTGAAGGAGCAGCACCTGGATATGGCCTTGTGACTTGTTTGGAAGAAGTTCTTAGGATGAGGATTTATTGCTCCTAGACTTTGTCAAAAGCTGTATTTGTAAAGCACTGTGTAGCACTGTGATATTTGTCATGTTTCTTTATATCTTCTAAGAAGATGTTTGTTAATTAAAATTTTAAGCTTGCAAAACAGCTTTGTCTGCGGAACCCTGTGGACATGAGGCTTGTAGGGATGCTGGAAGCTCCTTGTTAAAACAATGCATAGCACTGGTAGGGGGTTGGGACTAGATGGTCTTAAGGTCCTTTCCAGCCCTAGCCTCTCTATGATTCTGTGACATTGACAATGTCAGGCAGGATGCAAAGCAGGAGGTATATTTTTCTGTGTATTTTTATTTGTGTAAATATATATAGAGAGAACTGTGCCAATCATTTTTTAAGTCTTTCTTGCCTTTGGTGTGTTAAATATTTTGGTGGACATATATATATGAAGAAGACTTTTACTGTGTGAATTAAATGATGGTTGATTAAATTTCTACACCTGTAGTTGTGTTCTTCTTTAGATAGGCAGCTGCTTATGCATGACAATGTATCTGTTTTCTATCTTCATTGATATGAAGCCATTCACAAGAGGAGTCAAAAGCTCCTTTTGACTTACACAAATAGTCACAATGCAAGTGTATTTCAAATAGATGCATTGCATAGGCTGAGCAAGTCAAGCTCTTCCACATTTGGTGCAGAATATGCTTTAGGTTAATGTAGAAATGGAAAGTGAGAAAAAGATGGCAATTCTTACCTCCTCTTCTGTCTTGACTTTATGTTGGGTATCATATGCAGATGCTCTTGGACCACGGAGGCTGCCTCTTTGAAATGCCAGTAGATGATATAAGCCTTTTTTGGAAATGACTGTTAGGATAGTGTTTCCAGCTCAATTAAAAAGGCATTGTTACATATTAAGAAAAAGAAAACTTCCTTTTAGGTTACAGTGTAGTGAAGCACTCACCTCAAGCACTGGGAAAGCAGGTGGCATGGCAGTGTTGATGAAAGAGAAGGGAGCTAGTGCCTTGGAGGATGCCGGCTGCCAGGCAAGGGGAGTGAGTGGCCCATGCAGAGCTACCCCTTGTCCGCCTTGCCAGCCTGTGGTAGACACCACAGGGATGTTTGCATCCTCTAGGAAAGGCACCACCCTGCTGCAGGAGTATTTCTGTGGGGAGAAGGAACTGGCAGAGGCCCAAGCTGTTGTCCCCATTTAGCTGCGGGGTCTCCATCCAACACCTGGCTGATGCCACACCACCACAGCTTTCTGTAATGGCATCTTAGCTTCACCAGCCTGCTCCTGGTTTCCTTTTTTATGTTCTTCTAAGCCTGTCTTAGGGCTTAGAAATCCAGAGTGATCTTCTGTGCTGTGCAAGTGCACGGAAGTTGTATTCTGTTTGTATTTCAACCCACTAGAGATTAAGTGATAATAGGTTTATTTAGAGCGTGGAGGAATTTCCTTCTCATCAGTATGATGCAGCATCACATGCAGGACTGACAGGGCATAGAGCATCGTTACCTCTGCACAGCCCTGTTAGAAGGTCTGTGCTATGGCTCATAGCTATGGCAGAGGGCACCTGATGAAGGACTCTGGAGGAAAACACCTACCAGAAGAAAATTCACAGGGCAGGTAGAAGCTGCCATGCTGTCTTCCTTTGTGGAGATAACTCTAGTGAGTAGTAACTTGCATTATCACAACATTCAGAAGAGCTTACCACATGCTTGCCCATGTGGTTCTTGACACTGGGCTGCTGTTCAGCTGACTGAAGGGAGAAGAGAGGTGCTTTGGAAATCAGGATGACCTGCAGATTTTGGTATCTTGGGATATATTCAGACCTGGTCTCTGGATGATCTAATCCACCCAGGAAATGGTGAGATAAGTGTTCTTCTGGAGAAGGTTCAGCCTCACCACGGGCCTGCCTAGGGCAACCCTTAGCCAGTGGGGAGATGTGGACTCCAACCTGATGCCACCTGACTGGCTCCAGGTGGGAAAGACTCATGGTGTGATGAAACAAAGAAATCTTCATTGATAGAGGCCTCCAAAATGAAGAAATTCCTCGGTGGTAGAGGCCTCCAGAGGGAGCTGTGCACAGCAGTGTGCAGGGTCACAGAATAGCTTAATTTTGGTGTCTTAATTTAAAAATCTATCCATTTACAAAGGAACAGCCTTGAAAGCTCTCCTCGAAGCTGAAATGTAACCAGTTAAAAATTGGTTTAAGCAAGAGACTTCTTGCTCCCTCATCTACTTTCCCCTCCCTGCTTTTTTGTGTGTACCTTCCCGTCCTTGATTACTTGATCAGAAACAGAGGAAACCAGCCTCTGTTTGTTGACTATTTTACAAAGGTCTCCAGATGATGAAATAAATAAACCAAACCAAAAAACAAACAAAGGAAGTATTTTTTCCTCCACAGTTTTAGTTATTCTTGAAGCTGCTTGTAACACTGGTTAGGTAAATGCTATTATGCCACAGCTATTATTAGTGTAATTTTACACCACAGAGTAGCTCTTTTTATGCTAAATAAGCATAATCCATGCAAATGCAGGTGAATTACCTGATACGTGGCACACTGCATGCTGAGTACACAAACCCTGCCAGCTAGCAGAGGTGCAGCTTAAGGGAGATGAGTACTCTGGGCGCTGGACTTGCTTTAGGGACCTCTTCCCTCCTCCTGAGCCCTTGCAAACATTTCTGTGTGGTTTGCCCAAATACTGCCTGGGTTGGTTCCAATGCTGGCTGGCGTTTCGATGGCCCGAGTGGGATCCAGTGTGTGCATTGCTCTTGCAATGTCTTTTTCTATGGATGGCATTAAAATCAGAAAATGAGTACTTGGGAGCTATATAATTACTTGCTCATCAGCTTCTTCCCCCCCTCCCCCCCCGCTTCTCTTTCTCCCAACAGAGATTGAAACTTTGCATAAGACACACCAGTTCCTATACAAACAAGCCTGCCAGGTGCCCAGAGGCCGTGTAAAATGCAAGATGAAAAAAAGCAGAGGGTGAACTGTTACTAGTATTAGTAAGTGATATTTATTGCTTAATAAAACCAAGAGAATCATTTTTAAGCAGTGCAAAACTGGCTTTCCCTTGACACCTTCATTTAGAATAGCTTAAATTCGATGATACTTGCACTTTGCCCATTGGTTCCTATAGTCTATACTCTCGGCCTGCTTTGCTTTTTGGCCTGTAGGCTTTGCCAGATCCCTGCGGCCACGACTCTTGTCCTTGGTTCGCGTGTGAGCCCGCTATCCGCGGCGCTCGCCCTCTGCCAGCGCTGTCCCTCGGCTCCCGTGGCGTTCCACCGGCGGCGGGCAGGCCCCCAGCAACGGCTTGGCCGCAGGGATCTCCTCAGGGAGAGGAGACCCCGAGCAGACCTCCCCTGGGAACGGGGCAACGCTCACGCAACGTCCCCGAGGAGGCGTCACCCCCCCCCCCCCCGCGGCAAGCAGGCAGCAGTCACTGCCCGGCGCCAGAAGGCCGCGCAGCCCCTCAGCACCGGCAGCCGGGCCTAACCTGACCTGAGCCCCGCTAATCCAGTTAAGAGGGGGACGGAGGGCGACACAAGCCACCGTCAGCCAGTACCCACCGACTGACAGCACGGGGCGGGGCGAGACGCAGCGCCCGCCGCCGATTCGCCCTCTGAGGCCGCCCCGCACTTCCCATTGGCAGCTCTGAGCCGTCACTCCGGGAGGCGGTGGCGATGCCGGTGCCGTGGGGCTGGACTTCCTCGTTGCTGCAGCGGCAGCGGCGGGGTTGGCGGCCGGTGAGTGGCGGGGAGCGAGGTCGGGGAACGCGGGGTTGGGGTGTGGGACCGATGGTAGCTGCTTGTCCCGCACACCCTGCTCGGCGCTGTCACAGCCCGGGCGGGGTGCGCCCGACGCCGGATCTGCTGCGCTGGTCAGGCCTGGCCCAGCGAGTGCCGCTGGAGGGAAAGCCCAGCTCCCCGGCGTGGCCGCCGGTGGGACTGCTGTCGGCCCTGGTACCGAGGCAGTGTGGTGGGGAGATGGGGTTGCGGCGCTTCGCGGAGCGGCGCGGTGGAGCTTCGCGCCCCCTCCCCCAGCTCGCCCCCCTACCGGCGCAGGACGCGCGTCCCCGGGCAGGGCCTCCCTGGGCCGGTGCCGGAGCCCGGGACAGCGGTGGAGCCGCCGCAGGAGCTACCGGGGGCTGGGTGCCCGTGCTGGAGGGGCCGGAGGCCGGTGCTCTCTGCCCATGTCCCCGGGGGATTGTCATGCCCGCCGCTGGGTCCCGCAGAGCCTGCCAGAATCGCCGGTCTGGGGATGGGCGGCGGCAGCAGCAAGAACGGGAGCGTGTGGGGTGGAGACGGAGGTGTTCTTGCTGGGGTTGCAAGATGGAGATGGTGTGGGTCTTGTCTAGTTTCAGTCATCTATTTTCAGGTGTTTTCTCCAGGACACCTCTAGCTGAGGGTCTGTGGTTATGCAATGGAAGGGCTCTGTTCCTGCTGGAACTCATTCGCTGTTACACTTCGCTTTCTCTTGCTCTATAGCCTGGTCTACACCGGACGCTGAGTTGGAGTGAAACGGAGGCAAAAGGAAGACGAAAGTGGGCTTAGTGGCAGAAAGAGCAGTAAATTCCTTCATTTTGGGGTACTGCTGATAGAAAGAGCACATTAGCTAGGTGAAACCTCACAAACAACAGCAGAGAAGGAAGATCTTGTTTATTCATGCCTTGCCAGTTGGCAGATCTCTTTGTTTAGAGAGCATTTTGTCTTGAGTGTTGCTTATTGAAAGCACGATATTTACTTAACTAACTTTCGGAGACAGGGTGCTGCTGCGGTCACAGCAATGGCTTTAGAATATGTTTGTATAATCCTGTGAAGAGCCCATGTAGGTTGTGATAGCTGTTAAAAAGAAAGAAAAGAAAAAAAATGAAGGTGAATTAAAACACATTCTGTCACGATCTTACATGTTTTATTTTACCCAAACCACCAGGGTTATTTTTCTCGCCAAAGGATATATTCTTAGTATGTTAGCTGAGCCTTATTATAGCAGATCTTCTACCCACAGTGTGAGATTTTCCTGTCTCTAGCTATGCTGTGTACATGGTTCACTGATTTGATGGTGAATTATTCCTGGAATGTCAGGGTTTCAGGATGTTGGGCTGTATTCCCCCCTTGCCCCTTTTTCTTGTTTTGCTGTGTATGTGGAGTCTCTGCAAATGATCGGCTTTGCTGCATTGCATCTCTTCATACCTCTAAAACCTGAATACCAAGCTGTCTGTGTTGTGATCTGTGAAGATCACAGAATAGGTGATGTGGTTGAGTACTGCAGCTCTTGTGCTTTTTGCGATCCAGTTTTTAAAAGGGCCTGAGAACTTGAATGCACCGATATGTTAAAAAAACCCCACCTTCCTTAAGGGTTTGTTCTCTAAAGATAAAAATTCAACTTTTTAAGGTGTATTGAGCTGAGCGTTAGGAATAATTAGCCCCTCTTGAAATAGTCAGATAAGTGGATATAATATACCATACCTATATTTTATACGTAAGTGTGCAGGTGCATGTATGTGTTAGTGCCTGCACTCTAGAAACCTTTTTACATAGTTGTTTTAGTATAAAGAGGGTACGCAGCTCATGGAGGTAGTTTCCAGTGTAACATGAATTTTTACGTCTTCTGCTAATGTCAAAGAAGAGTGATTGCCTTGCCAGATTGGAAACGGAATGTGAAGTTGTCATTTGAAGCCTTGTCATGTTTCAGGACACAGCTCCTATTTGAACACATATATTAAGACTTGCAGCAGCTTTTCTGGGGGAAGGAAAAGAAAATATTAAAGCAGTTATGATTTTAAAAATGTGCTATGTCTTCAAAGTAAGTAAATTAAAAATGTGGCTCACCAGCCCACTGGCAAATACTTAGCTGTGCCCATACACTGAAAGAGGAGGTGGCTATGCTGGTTTTCGTTCTTGAGTGGTAAGTTCTGCTCTGTCCCCTTGGAATAGAGCTGCATAGGGATTTATCAGCAAAACATTTGGAGGATGTGGGGTGGGATTCAATGGAGATAATTTGAAAAAATGGTAGTTAAGAGCAGATTTTCTAAAGTGTCTGGCACCCCTCGTTGTCTGCCGTAGGGATTGTTAAAGTTCAGGGTACTTCAGTAAGCCTGGCTGTTAGCATGAGTGAGGGTTGAACTCCTCTGGAATATCACCTTGGTATGCATATGAATTACTGGGAGTTTGAACTCTTCCTGTTTTAAGTAGTGTCGCAGCTGGAGGAAAACCCATTCCTTACCAATCACATCCCCCTGCCCATTACATCAGCTTTTTTGTAGAATATGAACACAAGGAAAGTAATTAAAGTATTTTTAGCATTTTAAATGAAATTAGCACTAGGAAAAATGACTGCAGTCTATGGGGAGGAGACTGTTCAGGATCCCTTTTAGGAAGATATCCCAAATTAATATTTAGCTCATATTGTACCATGTCACTGTAGTTCAGGTTGCATAGTGGTAAAATCTTTTCAGCTGAGAGGCAACATCCAGTTATAGTAGCAGGGAATGTGATCTTTGATCTTCAGGTTTGCTGCTATTGTGCTGCTTATATCTTCATGACAGAGTAATTCCCCAGGCTGAGAAAAATGATAGTCCCAGATTTCTGCTGTTTCAGATGCCAGTTCTGAAATGGCCTTAGTGTTGCCACCTTCAGGGTGTTGCTTAAGCTTCTATTATTTTTTTTTTAAAGACAGAACATGAAGTTCGCTATAAATATAGCAGTTGTGTCATTTAAAGCACATGCTTGCAATTTTACTGTGTCCGATGGCATTCCTATTCTTAGTGTAGGAAATGGTGTAGCCAGTGTAGAGGGTATCTTCCATGAGACTTTTGTGCTGAGGGCAACCAAGTACAGAGTGTACACAATGACTAATTTAACTTGACAGTAACCTCCTGCTTTTTCCTCTGTGTGCTTCGAAGCTGGCTGGTGATAAGCACATCTGTGGATGTGAATGAACTGAATTATGCTATAAAGGAGCAAAGGCTGTTAGAGATAAATGGGATTCATAGCATGCTTTAAAGAACTTAATAAGAATGGTTTGTGGTAGGAAACTGCATCACTGAGGCAGTACAACTGGAAAATCCAGTCCTCTTCCTCCCCCATCCAGCTCAGTCCTGCCTCACACCTGATTGACAGGCCAGGGTAGCCGGATAAGGGATGAATGCTCGTTGCTTAGATTAGGAAAGGCTTTATTGTTAATACCTAGAGCTTGAATTAGCACCAGGCTTTGGAAACGACCTGAACACATGTGTTTCTTATCTGCTCAGAGTGGGAGAAGAAATCTTGTTTCCTTGAATCTTTGGCACTTCAGGGGTTACCTTTTGCTTTTTGATCCTGTGCTAAGATAGTAAATGCTGCTGCTATAAATGGCCATAGTTTGAAACTTGGCATGGTGAGCCATAAGACTTGATGTCTCGGATCTTTTCTTCTTTCTTCTTCCCTTTACAAAAAAGCTTTAGTTGATTGCTGGCTCAAGCAGAAGAGTTTTCAGTGTCTTATTAGTATAGCATGTTTAACAAATGTCCCAAGCCTACTGAGATAAGGAGTGATGAGGGAGCGTTACCAAAATCTTTCACATGCTTCTTCTGGAATGAGAGCTCTTTTCCTTCCCCCAGCTTTTATGTGTTAGCATCCTGTTGTCATTATCAAGTTCAGGCTGAGTAATTCATTGGCCCTTTTATATTGCCATGGCTCTTCCCTTCCCATGTTACTTGTGTCTCTGAAATCTCTGACTTCCACTGAGCGCAGCATAAAATGTAACACCTGACTGCTGGCAAGTTGCATTAACATTATCTGTCCATAGCTGCTGGGGCCAAGCTGTCAATGTGCTGCTCCATGGGAACTGCTGCTTCTTGGGGAATTCTTGCTGCATCTTGGGGGGAGGATGTGCACATGCTCATATTTAGGTTGCACGAATATGTTCACTTGAGCAGAATACTTCTTAATCTGGGTTTATCAGAAATAACAGTTCTGCATTGGCCAGTATACCACAAATACCCATGTAGGTCTGATCAGGACTAGTTTGACCACTTTTGAGATAATTTTTAAAGAGTTCTTTAAGCAGTGGTCCCAGATAAAACTCTCTAACTCCAAAAGTTCAGGTTTGGACCTGTGAGTCTAAAAAGCATTGCAGTGGGTTTGAGTGAAATAAAAGCTCAGGTCTGCTGTGTTTCAGAACACTACTACTGCCAGATGGAGATGGCCAGGTCAAGAAGGTGCTGACTTAGTACCTGAGCTGTCTTGATTCCTCTTTCTTTGTCTGTAACAGTGGAAATACATTTTTACTTACAGTCCAGAAGCCTGGCAGTCATGCAGGAAATGCCTTTTTGGGTTGTTTCCACCTCCTGCTCTGAGCAGCTTACCTCTGTAGAATCACTTGTTGAGTACTTGCTTCGCTCACACTCCTTCTGTTGTTTTTCCCAGGAAGGATACATGACTTCTTGAAAAGAGAGAAAATGCTATGCTGGGGTTACTCGTCTTTTGGACAACCTGGTATAGGTAGCAGCCTCCAGGTCATCGTTCCTGAACCACAGGTGTACGGATTCATTCATGACAGAAATGTCAAGGAGGTGGCATGTGGAGGAAACCACTCTGTGTTCCTGTTGGAAGATGGAGAAGTGTATACTTGTGGCTTGAACACAAAAGGCCAGCTGGGGCACGACTGTGAAGGAAGCAAGCCAGGTAAATCTGCTTTTTGTATGCCCTTCAAACTGTCTCTAGGCTGGTGGGCTGAGAAGATTATAGAAGCTGCTTTGTTGCTGATTGCTGTGAATGAGCTAACAGAGCTGAAGATCGTGTAATAACACAGTAATGATGCTGAATAATATTTGCTGGCTCTGGAATGCTAAAGCTCAGCAGTATGGGTGGGGAGACAGGTCTCCTCAGTGTCTAGGAAATGCATCAAAACAGAGGTGAGTGCAGATGGTCTCAGGGCAGATTGTGTTGTTTGGCATTATGTTGCCTTTTTATAAAAGGGAAGAGAGGGCCATGAGTCACAAATGTCTTTGCTTTGTCTTTGCAATTGCACTGCATCCTTATGCTTGCCCTTGTTCAGTTATTGCTGGGAATTTTGTCATTTACATCAAAGAGAAGAGATCTGCCTTGAGTACAGTTACGGGGAACAAACCTGGTTTTAGCCAAGAGGGTTTATAAATTTTGTTTCCCCTCATGGAAGTCTCTCGTCGACTTGTGCCTTCACCCCTCATGCTTTCTTAATCTATAAGAAGGTCATTGTAACCTTATGTTCCCCAGACTCAAGTTGTATTTCCTTTATTGTATTCCAGTGGGCAAAACCTGTGTATGCAGAACCACAGGGAGCTGATGCCTCTCCTTCCCAGGGTGAATGAGCAGTTTAACTGTGTATTTTGAGAATCCCTGAAGCCTTTCTTATGGACTTTCTTTTGAATGTTTGCCTTCTGATTCATTAACTTCCATTAACTTCTTGGTTTTGGCATGTGATAAAGATACATGTATTTCTGTCTCCATAATAGAATAAATATCCATCTTTGGGTAATGAGAGCAATAAGACATTTTTGTCAAACTGCAGGATACCCTCTGTAAGGCTTGGGGCTTATGTAATGTACCCCATTAAGGCACAATGGAGATACGAGTTGTGTACGAAATACCAGCGGTTCTCCATGTACTATGTGCAAACCTGACCTGATTCCACTCCTCCTTTTTTCTGTCAGTGCATCTTCTGAGTTCCTCTCACTCTCAAAAATGAGGTGGTAGATGCTGGATGTTGGGTGTCCAGGTTGTTGGATTAGGAGCTGACCTTGAATCTGGCCTCTCTTGCTTTTCCTACAAGTGGTTTATAGACAATTACTAAAAGAGGCTGGGATTAGCAAGAGTGCTTACGTCCTCTTTGTGCACAACCACTGTTCATCTTCTGAGGACTTGTAAATTTAGGCTCTGGAATAAATGAGATGCTTAGGAAAAGGAAGCCGAGGCTGAGAATATTGTGCCCAATCTGATGAGGATACTTCATCCGGTAAATCACCTGACTAGCTGCATGACTCTAGTGCAGAGGCCCCAGAAATTCAGTGCTGTTCCAAGCGTTGTAAAGATGTGTACTCTGAGAAACATCTTTGGGGTAGCCTGCTTTTTGCCAATAAAATAAACTAAGCATAAGATGATAATGAAAATGAAGGCTTCACAGTAGGTAGATCAGAGCTGGAAATGTATCTCATGAATCCTGAATCCTGGAATGCAGACCTCTAGCAAGCAGGCAGTCCTGCCTTCAACTAGGCCTGTAGAAGAGGGGCAGCCTGAGATTTGGAAATAGAAGTAAAATGTTCTTTGAGTTTGATCTCAGGTGTCCTACTGCTACCCCTTAAATTAAGGGACTGTCCCTGAGATGTGACACCAACTCCCAGTTATCCTGCGAGTTTCATTTACTCTGGAAAAGGTTCTGCGGTGCTGCTCTCTGAGGAGCCTGTGACCATCCTTGAGAAACTGTTTCTCTGCTGACAAAGCAATATTGGCTGTGTCTGCAATGGGGTTCCTCCTGGCCGGGGCAGGTGGGAGAGGTGTGCAGTAAAGCAAGGGACAGCTTCCCTTTTGAACTCATGGTGAACAGTCACAGCAGTCTTTATGCTAACAGTAAACTGGAAGAGTGTCCTGGCCCACACACTACTTTGTGTGGGTCTGCTTTGGCTTGTGGCAGTGGGAACTGAATTTCTTAGTTTGCCTTTGTAAATAGGAACAAGAAGAATCAAGCCCTTTTTCACCTCCACTTCCCCTGCATGGAATAAAGACGACCTTATACACCTTCTGTATAGAAATGCACGTCAAAGATAATCTATTTTCCATTAGTTGTGGACCTATGAATGAAGCTACATCTGACAGGAAGCGGAGATACGTGTGTGGGGCACAAGGGCTTGAGTTGTTGAAAATTACAGGTGATTATCATGAGGTGTCTCAGGTAGAGAATGGAATAAATGCCTGGAGCTGGGAGTCTTGCAACTGCATCTCTCCAGCTTCTGCTGGACAAGGCAGTGTGGGTTGAGGCCTCTTGGTTTTACTGCCTTATGGCTTGATTCTGCCTAGCCTGCAAAAGAAGCTGGAAGCGGCTGACCTCTGCCCACCTCTGGAAGTGAGAGCCACATCTCCGGCTGCAGCACAGCCTCCTGCAGCGGGAGATGCCAGGGGCTGACAATACTAATTGTTCCCCCAGGCATGCTTGCCATCATCTGCAGAGTGGCTTGGTTGTGCTTGAGAGTAACATCGGGACATGCGAATATGCAGGAGGTCTTAAACCTTTTGAAGGCTAGGTGACTTCTGAGGGGTGGAGCGCAGGTCTATGCTTGCAAGAGGAAACTCCCTTTTATCTGTCACACTTTTTATCTGAGTGTGTACATGAGTCTTATGCTGCCAGCCTGCTAAAAAATTAGTGTTTTCAGAATATATGATTGTGGTGTTTAATCGGAGATGGTAATTTCCCAGGATCATGCCTGCTTTTGAATAAAATTCTGGGACTTCGCAATGCACTGAAAATGGATCTAACCCTGTTTTCCTTGAAAAACTTGTGGGTAATGTCTTCCAGTGGGAGAAGAGTTGTTATATTTGCAGTGAGTTTATGTGAAGACTGTCTCCCTTTTTTTCCCTCACTGTGTATTCCAAATAGTGATATTTTTTTTTCTTGTTCTGCTACCCACTTACACGTACCTGTAATAGGAGGATTCCATTTTTGCTTCTCATTCATGCTGCTCACAAAAATGTCAAACAGTGGTGCGGAATTGTTTCAGTAGGTTTTTCTTGGAGGAGTCCTTTAGAGGGCACCTTTTGAAGGACCCTTTGAAGGGAGAGTTCCTTTAGAAATGAAAGGAACTTGTGACAGTGAACACACTTTTTTAATTAACATCAGCTGAGCTTGTGCGTGTAATGCAGATATAGTAGTTTGCAAGGTGATTCTTGTGCCTCTCCACTATTGAGAACAGAAATTACTCCAGGACTGTTTGCATTGAAAGAGTAGGAGTCAATAGAGGTTTATTTTCTGGAAGTGCCCTTTCCTTGGATTTTACATTGTAGTAGTAAAATGAATATTTAAGATGTCTTAAGATGTTTATCCTCACTAAAAGAATGCTGTTTTTGAATAAAAAGCAAACAGTTTGTGATGGTTTCTAGCTCCCCTCTTCTGAGCTAGGGAAATACTTGGGTATGCTGCTCCACCAAGAGCATCTCCCAACATTGTTACATTTCTGTTTCATTCCTTATTTGAAGTGTGGTTAGCAAGCTACTTGAGGAGCTCATCCCTCTCAGGGATAGATACCTGGCTTTGTTAATATTGAAATGTTTTGTTTTTTTTTTTTTCCTCCCTGAAACAGTATATAGCTTATGTCTCTGCAATCCCTTGGCAGGGATGCAGAGGGAGAAATGCTGTCCCAGTATTCTCTCACCATGACCATAGCTAATACAGATTCTGTCTGACCTGTCTTAAGTAGTTACTCAGAGTAACTACTTAAGTAAGTCATTGTACTCGGAGTTCCCAGAGTCTCTGACAATGCCTTAGGAGAAGCAATTTGTCAATCTTAGTTTTGAAATATTGAGCCCACTGTTCTGCAGAATCAGTCTGAGTTTGCATTAATTTCCTGAGCAGCATCAGGTGTTAACATACCTTATGTCTCTCATGAGAAGTGATAATTTTGTACTGCAATGGTTTTAGGAAACAAATTTATTCTCCATGGCTATATCTATATTTCCAGTTCTGCAGCCATGAAATCACTTTGATTTTCTGCAAGTCTGACATGAGGTCTTGACTCTCTGTGGTGATTCCTAGATAAGCATGTTCTATCTGAATGTGCATGCCTATGCTGGGGAACAAAGGCCTGGGTACTTAAGGTAAAGGCTCTTTTGGCATTTGGGCTGAATTAGAGGAACATGAAGTAAGTAGCTGGTGGTTAGCCATTTGAAAGCTTTAAAAATGTGCTCGAGTCCAAGATGTGGAACTTGGTTTTTTTGGACTAGAGGTTTATTCTCTGCAAGTCATTTGGACTTCATTAAACTTCTGCTAGTGAGAAAATGTGGGCTTTGGTAATTAGTGTCTCAGAGTTACAGGAAAATGTCTGGGGACAAATTTTCCTTGAACCTTTCCTATGGTAATATACAGCAGACAAAACCATGCTTTTTCACCAAATTTCCCTTCTGGATGCAAATGGCAGGGCAAAGGCAGGGCATTGCTTCTGTGTGAATTGTAAAGCCTATCTACTCATCACTGCAGGGCTAGAAATGTCATCATGTTCAATCTCTTTCAAAAAGCAGGAAAAAACCTACCAGAACAAAAGCCACTACATGATCTGGATCACCTGTATTTCTCTGAACTTAGTGGCCTTTCTTTTCAAACATAAGTCCACTTCTCCTGCACTTCAGCACGGGGTTACAGAGACCTTAGTGCTCACTGTGGCATGCCTGTTAATCATAAATGCTGTAACAGCTGAGAATTCAGATGTGCAACCTGCTTGGAAGGACAGTCTGTGTAGATTTTCCTCTTTTAGCCTCTTCCTGATGTGTGAGAAGTCAGCCAGGAGGCCCTGGCTGCTCAGAAGGAGAGTGGTGGCAAGGCTTGTGTTTGTTGGATGCAGCTGTGGAAGTGACCATGTTGCAGATGAGATATGGCTACTGCATTGAATCAGTGAAGCGGAGTGCCTCTCTCATGGGTAGGAAGACAGTGGCAGGAGAATGGTTAGTTCTTCTGTCCCTCCTGCTCTTTGCATGATGAGAAACAAGAAGAAGGAGCTTAAATGCCAGTAACTCCAGGAGCTCCTACTAGGCAGGCTTTTCACAGAGGATGTGGGATGATTTTGTCCTTCCGTTGGGGCTTGGAGCTGAGGTATGCGGCTATTGCAACCCTTCCCAAGTGCTGTGCTCTGGGAAAGTCCTGCTTTGCATTCTGGCACTTTATACCCTAAAGCAGAGCTGCATGCTGTGAAAAATGTAGTAGAGGCATGGCAGCTGTGCTTGTAGGCATTGGTCTTGCCAAAGCCTGGGAGGATGTGCCTGGGAACAAGTGTGAGGGAGGTTTGAAGCAGTGTTGGGAAAGAGGGGTGCTTGCAGAGTCAGGCCTTCAGTGCTGGCCTGCAGTAGCTGACTTCGAAATGGAAAAACAATAAAGGAAGGATTAGGCCACAATTTATGCTTCAGCACCTATCATAAATGTTATTTGCACAAAGAGCCAGATTATTATATTGAACTGGCCACCCCTTTGCAGAGTTGAGTATCTTCATTTGTACCCATCTCTTGATTGCTCACTAGATCTGACCAAGGCTATATGAGGTTGTCATGTCTTCACTAGTGACTGCAGCAATGTGGACTTGTGTTATGGTGTGTCCATCACAGCTGAACTGGTGCAATTTGGGCCTCAGGATGATTTTAGGTTTCAAAATTAGAAAGCTGGATTCAAAAATGACTTAATTTAGAAACAATATGTGTGGCCAAAAGATAAACAAAATCAAAGGAAGTGCTTTCTCTTAGATGTCTTAAATATGCGCATGTTGTGTTGAATTGGTTTGTGAAGGGCTGTGAATGTGCCAGATGTTTATAGTGGGATGTTTTAAAATTTGTGTGGTCTGGATAATGATAACTGACTTCTACCAATACTCTGAGACCGCAGGATTAGGAGAGTATAAACTGAAGAGAGGTGAGATTCTTGAAGAGAACCTTAAACCAGCAGAAATGTGGTTTCTTGTCATTAAAGAAATCTATAGTCTGAGCCTGAAATGGCTGTAATGTGTTCTCAGATGTAACTATGAAGTGCTGTCTCTAAAACCACATTTATTATTACAAACACCAGATCTCTCTTTTGATTTCACTTTGAGGGGTAAAAAGAAGAGTGAGTCCTGGAAAGCAAGATACTGCTTTTTGACAATCAGTACAGGCTACTTTACTGAAGATGTGACAGACCATTTTAATGCCTCTTTTCTCGAAAGGCAGAGCTGCAGTAGAAATGGCCAGCTTTTTGCCCTTTAATAGGGAATTTGTAGGGCAGTTTAGCAACCTGAAGTTGCATTTATCTTGGTCGTATTTGTTATTCCTGTATTGCGTGTACTATTTGGAGGCTTTCTGAAGGTGGAACAGAAATAAAGGTTGTCCATATGCTTGGCTTGGAAGAAGCATGAAACCCTGGGGTGTGTATGGTATGTGGCACTAATGACTGTCCCCTCTTCTGCAACCATGCTGAAGCTGAAAGATGAGCTCAGGATGAAATAGGTGGGTAGCTGTGTATGTGTGGTGAGGTAAAGGAAGAGGCAGGAAAGAAGCTGGAGGTGATAATGCTTTGACCTTTTCATACCCAGACTAGTTGTCTGTGCTGACTTCTTGAAGTGATGACTTCATTAAGCTGAATGCCTGAGTAGGGCTGAGAATCCCAGCTTCTTGAAGAGATTTTAGTAGTTTGGTGGCTGCTGATGCTGTAAGTTCATTGTTCTTGTCTTCATGTTGTGTTATGTGACACAACCCAGATGATGATTTGCAGTTACTGGGTTTTTGTATAGGTGGGGGTCTATCAATAGACATCTGAAATAAGAAATCTCACTCCTCCAACTACAAAAATCCTACTTCTACTTAAGCAGCTCAGGTGGTCTTTCCCTTGCCTTAATATCCTATGTTTCCTTTGTATAAAAACACACAGGAATGTGTGTGGAGGTAACAAAGCCTGAGTTTTTGGTACAGGTGAATGTAAGGCATTTTGTATGATTTGATCTTGAAGGCTTACAAGAGTGTGTAATGGTCTCCAGGATCAATGACCCCTTTCCTGAAAAAGGGGTTGGTTTGTTTTAGAGTGTGCAACTGTTATATGGTAAGACTGAATTTGATTGTGGCTCATGGTGCATGCTTGTTCCTACATCAAGTATTCCAGAAGATGATTTTGACTCGGTCAACGTAAACCAGCCTGATACTCTTCCTTAAGCTGTATGGGAAAGAAGACTTTATCTCAAAGATCTCAATGAAACTTCTTTTTGTTCTCAGAAATGAAATATTTGTGATGCTTAAGGCTGCTGTCAGAAAACAGCTGTTCCTACAGCAAAGCTGTGAGGAGATGCTCACTCTCTTAACACCTGACCTGCCTTTTAAACAGCTGCCTGTCTATATAAACACACCAAAAGGGAATGTACAGATGCTCAGCTCTCCTCTTCTAGGAATGTCTGTCAAATCTTACAGTATTAAAAAATCAGTAAGCTTTTATAAATGTTTAATAGGACTGTGTTAATTACCTCCCTTTCCCAGTCACCACACTGCTTTGCATTAACATATCTTCAAGCAGTGTTTGTGAGCCTGATGGGGATGTCATTGAAGGCAGGGGTGCTGTACTGAGTCTGCACTGTGCAGGTGTGGCTTTCCAGGAATGTGTGCCTTTGTCCTGCTCCCATGTAAATCAGTGCAGGATTGAAATAAATGGGAACAGAGTGAGACATGCACCAGGTACTTTTGAAAATCACATGGTACTTTGTCAAAGCCTGGGGCTGCCACACGTAAGACTCCTTTGTACCCAAACTGTCAGAGCCTTGGCTTCAGTTGCCAGTCTCTCTAATCAGGCTGCTCTTGGTACTGCATTGTTTTCTGATGCAAGTGTAGCAGCAGTTCACAAAAGGAAGACCTCCTTATTTGCAAGGTGGACTTGTAAAACCCAGCTTCTTTGATGGATGTAGTAAACTTCAGTTGTTGAAAGTCAGAGGAGGTTATGTGCTGATGTAAACTTTTGTTTGCTCCATACTTTTTGCCCCACACTAAGGGAAGTTTGAGAATAAGGTAGGCTGCTACAGAGAGGGTGAAAATGGCAGGCAGAAAGCAAGGGTAGGTATCATACAGTGGGGATGTGGTCTTTCCATGGGGTTTGCTCTAGTAGTCTTGTGTTGTGCGGGTGCAGAGCACGATGCTTCCCACACACTTGCGCGCAGTAGTCTCTCATAGTCTGAGTGCAAGACACGACAAGCATGTGATGCCTTCTTGGAGATGCTCAGGTAATGGTGGCAAAATTGTGGGGCTAGTGTGGGGCAGGGTGATTCTGCCTGCCTACGTGCTGTGTGTACCATACTCCTGGCCATATTAGAGGCTGTCTGCAGTTACAAAGGTGTGCTCCTGAAACTGTCCTTCAGCCCTCGCCTTCTCCCTCTGAGGCTTTCTTCCTCCAGTGTTGCTGCTGACAAATCACAGCCTGCAGAGATGGTGTGAGTGAAGCCACAGTAGCATTTTTAGCTGGCTGGGTTAGCTTAAGTTTTTAAAAGCACCTGATAGCTTCAGAAAATCTGTATTTAGCTTAAGTGGTTTACAGAGTCTGAGTTCTTCCTCCCAGTTCCAGACTCCAGATCTTGTCTGTGGCAGTTATGAGCACAAGATGCCTAGGTGCTTGGGAGTTGAAAGTGTGCAGAGGAAAATTAGAGGCTCATTCTTGGAAACTGAAAGGAGAGCAGAAGAGGCAAAAAGGTCCTGACAAACAGCTTGATTTTTCCCTTCTCCAGTTACCAGTTTCCAAGTGGCAGAATCACACTTCCACTGGGGATGATGGTTCCTGGAAAAGTTGGTGAGTGTACTTGTGCTGCTAATATCGGTAAAAGCACTGAATAGCTAAGACGTTGTTGAAGTTATGTTGGCGAAATAAGGAGAAACCTTCATAAGGGGAGGGAGGAGTCTTGTGTGTACTTAATGCACTTTGGATTGCAAGAGTTTCAGTTGCTGTACTTTAGTTTTTCCTCTTTTTCTCTTTCCAGTTTCATTAAAAGTCAGACATGTTTTAATGCTCAGCTAACTTCATTAGGACTGGATTCTTGAAACTCATCACAGCCTAGAAATACAGCCAGGATGTCAATATGCGTAAACATCTCTGGGATGTGCTAATGGAGACTGGGGAGTCAGCAGTCAGCTGAAGTTCACTGTTAAATTTATACAAATCTTGTCAGGGAGTTTGATGATCAGCTGTTGATTACTTGCTTTTTATAAGTGCTTTAATGAATTGCTGATGACTGGTAAGTCTGGATCATAGTGGTTTTCTCATTTTCTTGTAGGTTGCAACAGGTTTTTCATGGAGTTTTTGACTCTTGGATCAGGCTTCCATAAGCACTAATGCTATTAGTGTCACCTTGTTAGATGATTTAATGTGTTGGTATAATTCATGTCTTAAAGGAAAGAACTCAGATCCTTGCCTGTTCTAAGGCTTTCGGTACTCAGAACAGAAAGACCATGTGGGTAAGGTTTAGGTTGCTATTGATTACACATCCAGCTGCCTTGTGCATTAAATTGTTGTATCTCAGGCTGATGTATCTCAGTGTCGATATGGACTATAATAACAAGCATCGAAGTTCAAAGAAACTAACTCATCTGTCCTCAGACTTGCCATCTGCTAGCATTTAACCCAAGGGAATTCTTGTGCATGGGTGTTTCTCCCCTGTGTTTAATCCACTATCTCTTTCTTATCTGGGCAAGCTAGTAAGGCACCTATCTTACAGAGTCTTTCCTAGCAGACAGCAATAATCAAGATGAGCAAATGCTCAAGTTGATCATTGTCAAGCTGGGGAGGCTATGAGGAGTTTTGGCCAGGTGTCCAGGTAAGACTGAAATCACTTGAAATTCTTCCAAGCCACAGCTTCTTCTCACCAGTGAAGAAATCCAGATTCTGCCACTGAAGGTGTAACCTCAGGGCTTATAGTTTCTGTACATCATTTTCAGACAGTGGAAGCCATCTGGTGCTGTTCTTGTACATCCCGGTACACATATGGCTGAAGGATTCTGCCGCATCCTCTAGCAAAAACCTGTCTTGCAAGCAGCTGGGAGCAATACATAGAAAGGGTGTACCAACTCTCTGATACGTTTACTAGGAGAGCTAATTAATCATTCATTGCCTGTACATTTTAATCAGTGCAGTGTAACTGAGTGCTTTGTGCTTCTAACAGTTGCAGATACTGAGGATCTTGTATGGCTTTCCAACACTGTGGGGGACAAAGCATAAGCTCTCTTTTATAAACAGTGGAACTATGGACTGAAGGTGGGTTTCTCAGGGGTTTTCATTCTTGTCCCAGCTTTACTGCCATTTCATAACCTTGAGGCTATATGAGCTGTCAGAAAGCTCAGTTACAGAAACATACAGCTCTTGTCCTCAACTTTGTTGCTGGAGTGTGTCTGCAAAGCACAGGTAGGCAAGAAAACACAAGAGCAGTCCAGGAAACCAGGCCTGTCACCATTCAGAGTATGCCTGTCCTGACAGCATTTTGCCTGGACCTCATTCTTTGGTCTAATGTGTATGTTATGAAAAGATCTAACGAGGTTAAGACCTAAAGAAGTCAAACCTTCATATGTCTGTGTCGAGATCCATGAGTTAAAGTGGACAGAAGAGAGAAATGAAAATTGAAGTCCATCAGATACGAAGAACTGATAAATTACTTCTGAGCATTAGTGCTGTTTTGAGACAGCTGATGGCTCCAAAAAGAACAGGTTGGGTCAATGTGTGCTTCTTGGAGCTTGGGGTTTTGTTTGTTTTTTGAAAGTGTTATGACATTCTATTGCATAACTCCTTCAGCCCCTTCCTGTTGCTTTCAGGGTTTTGTATATAGTTGTGCCAATTAAGCTCCATTTGACTGGTTCTATTCATCAGTTACTGGAGACACAATACTAAGAATAAACTTTGCCCTTTTACCCTTCATATTGGTGCAGTGATACGTCCTTTCTATGGAATGAATAATGGTGTTGTGATGCTCTGGAAATTAAAACAAATGTATACCAAGTACTAAAACACTTCATATTTTGATGTGAGGAAGGGGTGGGTTAACAAAGAAGTAACTGTCAGCTGTTTTTGATAATACTATTTAAGTTAGCAGGGAGATGGTACATTTGGTGGCTTGGCAAGCTTGACAATGAACTGGGACTGTTGTTGGACTGTCTGAACAATCTGTGCCTGAGGGAAAGGCTGGTTATTTTCCCACTCTGGAAAGAGATATATGTGAGCATGTAAAAATTACACTGTTTGGTGTTTACATTTTTTCATGACTTTGCATGCAAGCTGTGATTGACAGGGTCTTAGGCATGGCCTACAGTGAGATGGGTCATACATGTACATTTTTAAAAGCAAAGATCTTCATCTCCAATACAGGCATGTTTTTTCTGTCTGTGGTCATCCAGCAAGTTCAGGCGAGGCTGTACTCTGCTTCTTGGGTGAACAGTGCAGTCACTGAAGGCTTTCAGCAACACAGGGCAGCCTTTCAAAACAAGTTGGTATTTATTGGTTCCCTGGAATGGCATAGAGCAAGGTCAGGTTTTTGCTGCCAAATTAAACTTGAGATGGAGTCTGTGGGGACAGAAGCAACCACTCTGGATTTCTATACCTGTTGGATGTCCTCTCTGTGTCCTGGTGTGTGAAGTCTTTGCTATGTAGTCCTTGCCACAGCCTCCTGATATTGCAGGGTGCTCTTCCAGTTGCAGTACTGATATGGTCAGAGTCCTGCCTCTTCCAGATCCTGTTGCTGACCTTTGGTCACTGGAGTCTTCTGTCACCTCCCCAGGGTGCTCAGATGGCTCAGGAGCAGCTCCTTCCTCAGCAAATGAGACGTGTACTGATTGTGGCAAATAATGCTTTCCCAGGGAAGAAATTAGCTCAGTCGTGCCTGAAGGTAGCAGAATACAGTCTCTGTTATGAATGCCCTAGCTTCCCATATTGTCCATGTTTGTCATTTTGTCAGACTTGTGCTGTCCTCTGGAGTGTTTGGCAGTGTGGAAGGACCAGCTTTTGAAGAAGGGCAGGCTAGTGTGCTCGTGACCAGTTTTAAGAGCTCACGTGCTCTGAATAGCGGCCAGTCGCAGAGCGCCCCGATCATCAAGTTTACAACGAAGTGATGGATTCATGAATTAGGGATTTCCTGTGGAGATGAAGGTGGCTTTATTCCTTTATTCCTCTCCAGCAGGAGGTTTGGTTTTGGACCTTCAGGTCGCAGTGCAGAAGCACACTTGGCTGAACTCAGGTGATGTGTCAGACATATTGCAGTGGCTATTTTTTATCTTGCTGGCTGACTGAGAGGAAGAGATTATGGCCATGTGCTGTTGAGATACCTTGTCTGTTGTTTGTGATTGACCTTCATGAGCCCATACAGCTGCTGGTTATTTAAAGCTCACAGATAAAAATAGGCTCCTTCAATTATATATGTAAATGAACAAAACCAGGCTGCCTAGCAGTGCTGCAGTTGGATGCTTATGAGCCCAAGTGTGGAAACTGCATGTGTAAATTGAATTATTACCCTCAAAACCTGTGTCTTTACGCAGGGTTGCCAGTGGGACTGGGTGAAATCAGTCCTGTTGGAAAGAGCTTTAGGGCAAAAGGCATTATTGGACAGTAGGAGGCCTAAAGGATGGCCAGATGGCAGGCAGGCCCACTCCTTAAGCCCTCCTAGATGTTTGTGGGCTTATTACTTTAAACTGCAGCTCTGTTGGCATTAATTATTTTGAGTGAAATGACATGTTCAGGTAGCATTTTCCTCTGTTAGAATACATATTTAAATAATTGTCACCTCTCTATTCCATAACATCCATTAGGGATTCTTCTTCTCATTTTCTGACTTCCAGACTTAGAGGGCAGCCCCTCTTAGGGGTGCCTTCCTTTTATTTAAGACATTTAGATTGACTGGTATGCAGGTTTTGCTGCTAAGCAAGTTAATGATTTCTGGATGCTCTTGATGTGGGGTATCATTTTCATAGAATGACATGTAACTACTCTTCCCTTTCGTGTCACAGTCAAGTGGGACTTCAGTAAAACTGATCACTGTCTTGTAGCTTACAGGGTGGGTAAAATTTTTATTCATCCACTTGAAACATTTTTATTTATTCAAGACAGTGAAAAATAAACCAGCTTTGTTTCTGTTTGGTTTGTGGAGAGTTGTTCTATCAGATGTGTGCTATTTCCAATGTTTTATTGAAAACCAAGACTTTTATGTCCATTTGTAAAAACTCTGTACATGTGGTTGTCAAACCTACTTCAGTTGCTTAACATAATGTAAAGATAAAGTCAGTGTAGGTGATCTTCCAGAGGACTGAGTGATTTTCCCCTTCCTGCCCTTTGTTTCCTTTTTATGGGACTTTTTTGTGAGTATCTGACAGTGGTAGTAATAGGTTTATAGGTTCAAACCTGTTCCGAGCTTAGTACAGGGATGCTGTAACACACATGCTTTCACGCATCAAGCAATAGAGCAAGGGGTAGATGGATTGATTAGCTTTGTGGTTGACTTGCCTTCATTTGACATGGGAGCTGTGGAGGGTCAAAAATGTTTTACAGGGTCTGCCAACTTCTGGGTTCTGGCCAATCCTACATCAAAACTGAAAACGCCTCAAATATGGGAAGTCTGATGGTTCCTAATTGTTGGGAAGTCTGGGGGTTGGAACTAGATGATCTTTAAGGTCCCTTCCCACCCAAACCACTCTGATTTCGTGATTCTAAATAGAATCATAGATTTTACAAATAACCCAATAGGTTTTTCTGATTCTGTGAGGCTCTCTGTGTGTAGATAGGGGGAACGTACCTGCCTTTCTCCTATGATTTGCAGACTAGGCTTTTAGAAGAGCACTGCAAGTACTTGTTCTCAGTAAAACCTGGTGCTGTCCTCTTGAAGAAAGTGTTTTAAAACTAAACTGAGGATCAGTGCACCCATCCGAATGGCTTTGCATACAGATTTGCCCAGTCCTGATCTCACTGCGATTAATCCCATAACTGGAGATGTTTTCTGTTTTCCTCAGAGCAAATTGGAGCCCTGGCCGGGCAGCACATCGTGCATGTGGCCTGTGGAGAGTCTCACAGTGTGGCACTCAGTGACCAGGGCCAGCTCTTCTCCTGGGGTGCTGGCAGTGATGGGCAGTTGGGCCTCACCACCATAGAAGATGCAGTGATGGTACCAAGGTAAATTCTTAACAGGTTCACATTTCCTTAAAGCAGCTTCTTGGAGGGGATGTATCAAGGGTTGCTCCTCTTCCACCCTGGAGTCGGTGGGAGCGTTCCTTTCTCTCAGAAGGGCTGTAATTGAGTTTATCTCAAGTAGGGATGTCAGGGTGATTCCTCTTCCTTTTCTGTACTTCACTGGTGCTTCTTGAGTCTTGTGGGAACTCAGACAAGTCCTCAAGGCTGGGCCTTCTGCCCATGGGTGCTTGGGGCATGGAAAAGAAAATCAGAATGTGCTTGGCTTCCTCAATGAAAAATGTTGTGTACAGAGCAAAGAGGGAGGGAGGACCCAAAATTAGAAATGCTGTGTGATAACCCATCTCTGTTCCAGTCCTTGGGAAGTTCCTCCGAGATGAGAGCCACATTTCAAGAACGGGGTAGGGGGAGGGGAAAAGGTATGACAGCATGAGCTGGCACTTCAGCTCTGAAATTCTTGCAGTGTTGCATGTTAGCAGTAAAGCTACTAAACCAGCCTGCTGTAGTTCTGTATAGCGAATGATGCTCAGAAACTTCAGGGTGGTGCTCAGTTTTCTTCATTTACTTATTTAATGTATTCTGCCTGTGCAAGAACACTAAGTACAAGGACATGTAGATGGTGGCAGAGGCAGACACCAAGACTTCTCCATCCAGAGCAGTTCACAGATGATGGGTCTCATTTTATCACCGTACTAAAGATGACTGTACCCTTTGTGCTTCATTGCAGTGTATTGTTTCTAAAGGTTTCTGCAGATTTGCATCTATTATGTATGGATCTGTATCACCCTCAAGACTTTGTTCCTCAGTCTCAAAACCGTAGGTTAAGTGTCTGTGCAGAACAAATACCTGAATGGAAGTAATAATTTTGACATAAGGTTACACTGTATTTGTGGATGCTTATTCTAAAATAATGTCATTGTCTTTAGGTTGATAAAGAAATTGAACCAACAGACGATACTGCAGGTTTCCTGTGGAAATTGGCATTGCCTGGCTTTGGCAGCAGGTACTGTAACATTCATTATTTTTTACCAAGATCTGTGCTGTCATTTTGCACAGCGTCCAAGATTGCACATTGCTGCATAATAAACAAAGGACATCCCTGTCCCAACTGCTTTCAGGCCAAATGGGAGGCTATAGAATGGATCAGGTATCATGAGTATCGAAGAAGAGCTTTGCTGGTACTGCCAAAGAAGAAAGCATTATACACAGGCCACCCACTGTCTCACTGGTGAATGGCAGAACAGTTAAAATCTTTTCATCTTGATGTAGAAAAATGTGTGTAATTGATTTGTGTTGAAATTTTCCTTGGCTATTACTTTTCTGTTTGCAATGCAGACTTCGTTATGCTATTTACGTTACAGCAGTCTGATGCTGTATTTTGCACTTTTTTGCATGTCTGTTTATTTTCATGGTGGCTTCAGACAATGCTTTTATTTTAGCAAAGAATGTCTTGCTTGAATTTTCCCTCCCCCATCCTCCCCCTTCCCATCATAAGGCTTGCAAAGCCCTCAGCGCTGGTTCTTGTTCATCTTGATTAACTGGCTAGAAAAGCCAGACAATAGTTAAAGCCAGTCGATAGAAAATCGACCAGATTTTACTCACTGTTCTATTTCTTGCCTTGTTTCAGATGGCCAGTTCTTCACATGGGGACAGAACAACTATGGTCAGCTGGGCTTGGGCAAAGAATGTCCCTCCCAAGCTAGTCCACAACGTGTCAAGTCTCTTGATGGGATCCCTTTGGCTCAGGTTGCTGCAGGCGGAGCCCACAGTTTTGCCCTGTCTCTCTCAGGGGCTGTGTTTGGCTGGGGGAAGAACAGCTCAGGACAGCTGGGACTAAGTGATGAACGAGGTACTAAAATTGTGCTCCCAGTTGAAAGAAGGATGCATTGACAACATATTTTTATTGAGTGGATATGTAACCCTTAGCCACTACTCTTGGGAGGGGAGGGTAGAGGAACAGTCTTTGGACTCCTCAGGCTTTTCATACGTAGTAGGAACAGGAATACTTTTTTTTCCCCATGTGGATGTTAGTGGAAGTAAGGAAGGTTGAGAAGAAAGATATTTCAAATGTGAGTGTCATGCAGACATATAAGGAAGTGCTCATATTCTTTCTTCCTGTTCTTAAGAATGCTTTGTCCATGTTTTGTTTGAAGTTGGCGTAGAGCAAAGATTTTCCAGAACTGTGGGACTAATGATAATTTTTTCAGGTGGCCACATTCAGTGAAGCCTAACCATCAGCAGACTTGAAGATAGGTTTGTAAAGGAGGCTGAAGATTGGATGTAATATTACCACTGCTCTGAAAAGCCTTGATCTCCTCTGCTTGTTGTTAACACATTCTTATTATGTGAATGTTAACACATTCATTTTTGCAAAAGCCAGTGGATGAAAGCTTTTCTTTAGAGCTTCAAATTAACCTCTTTATTGTCTATGCGTAATTGCCGAGTAGCTTTAAGCATCTAGGCAAGTTACTGAGTGTGGATATGATACCCAGCGCACACGGGTTAATTTTATTTTGCATGGTTGAGTAGATGAGGTATATGTATTTGTAAATGTTATGTTGCATAATGTAGTAGCATATAAGCTCTGTATGTTGCAAGAGAAAAGTGCTACCTCGCATTTTGTGTCACTATAATTGAATGATGCATTTTCACAACCCACCCTACAAACTGAAATGTATTTAAAGCAATTACTCAAAACCAGCCTTTAGTTTAGCAAAGCAGACTCGTATGATGTATGCAGCATTTCATCTTGCTTTACGCTTTTAGAAATGTGAAGCACTAGTTTAAGACTTTTAACATAAATTGTGTTCTCTCAGAAATGCTCCAGGTCTATTCTGTTGTACTTTATGTAAGCTAGAGCTGATCTAAAAGAAGAACAGCCATGTTCTTTCTATGGAAAGATAATTGCAGATATCTGTGGATATCTATCTGTAGACTGGCAGATAATTGCTTCCAGTTTCAACAAAGCTGCAGTTTGTATGTGAGATGCTTGTTTTGACATGGTGCTAATCTTTAATTAACATTTAAGAAGCATCTACTTGTGAGCTGTGTTGGCCAGGGTTCATACTCTTCTTACCCCTCAGTATGTGAGACTGTAGTAAATAACTGATACTTATAAATCAAGGTAAAGCAGTGTGAATTATATTTAGTGAACATGAGCAGCAGAGTCTACAAACATGAATATTCTGCAGCCCTGTTAAACAATTATGCTGTAGACATAAGCGTCATCCCATCAAAATAAAGATCAGAGTGCTAAAATACAAAACAAAGTAAATGAAAAATGTGCTCTTATTTCTAAATCCATGCAAATGTGGCCATTTTCCTTTCACTACCCAGAAGAAAGCACTTGTCAAATCCTTGGGTGAAAGTCTTAAAAAATGGACATCTCTAGGTGGGAACTTGATTTTTTTTGTTGGTATGAAGTAAGCAGCTGCTCCCCTTAACATCTACTGTTTTGAGGTGCCTACTGCTCCTTGAAATGCTTAGCTTATCCCTGGGAGACCCATTTTTTAATTATTAGAATGTCATAGTAAGAAGGAAAGCATCTCTTAATGGTTGGCCTTTGCAAGTAGGAGGATCTTTTTCTTAAAGGATGAAGACAGAAGGAAGGCTAGGCATTTAAATACACCTTGGGATTCAGCTTGCCATGTGTGTTGTGCTAGTGTCTCCCATGTGCCAGGATTGTTCTGTATAGAAAAGGTCTAAGCAAGCTTTTGGAAACAAATGTTTGCAGTTGTCAGTGAAGAGTCTGGAATGGAGCATGAGGCTGAAGGTGGGTGTAGCGAGGCTGCACTCATAACTCTAAGTGCCTGATGAGTTTATACAAGATTCCACATATTTGCATTCTTGCTGTGGACAGTTTTTTGAGCCAGGACAAATCTTTTAGGAATTGGAGAGGGAAGGCAGCAGTGAAGTACTCGAGGACATGTTCCCATCCCCGGTTGTTAAAGCTTCCACTGCACGCATAGACCACATCTGAAATTCAGTCTGCTAGTGGTGTTCTCAGACATTTAGGTTTGTGTGTTTGAAAGAGCTCCTTTATTTTCTTTGTCTTCAATGCAGACCGAGAATCCCCTTGTCATGTGAAGCTGTTGCGGTCTCAAATGGTTGTTTACATCAGTTGTGGAGAGGAACACACAGCAGTTCTGACAAAGGTAAAGATGCTAACCTGGGAACCTTGCTGCTGTCTCACCTGTCTGATAGCTTCTCTTTAGTTTACTGGGTAGTGGTAGAAAAGAACAGATTGGCATATTCCATCTGACCCCAGTAAAAGAAACTAAATAGGAAATGCAGTCATTATATTATGAAATTCATTGGCAAAGTGATTCATTGCTGTTTTTGAAGATGAAGATGTTGGTAATCTGTGGTAATAAATAGTAAAACTCAGGTGAATTGCTCAAAAAATTAGGAAAAATGAGAAAAAAGTTTAACAAACATACATTGAAAAGAGTGAAAATCCCATTTTGCTGAAAGATAAAGAGAGTGATATTGTGCATCAGAATAAAATGCAAGTTAAAACAAATGGGTGTTTAAATGAAACTCACAGCATTTACAAGAGGTTTTCAGTTCCAAACCTGCTGTTTCCAAGTGGTGTATAGTTTAGTGGACAGAGGACAGGGCTAGGATTTGGGAGATCACTGCTAAGTTCTTGCCTCTGCCTTTTCCTAGGTGTTGCTTTCTTTTTTGATGCCTCGATGTTTTCCACTGTAAAATAAATTAAACAGCTGGCTTTGGGATTCTTGTGGGGAAAACACCACGTTGAAGATTGGTTCTCTAGAAGCTCACATTCAGAGAAAAAAGTCCCAGTCTTGTTGATCAGCAGCTGATAGAGATGGGTGTGAAGCATTGTGGAAGTGGGTGCCACTCAGCTGTGTTTAAACTTGTTTGGGATTTCAGACTCATCTGGTGATGGTGGGGAGGAGTTGACTAATGTAGACATGCCTAAAGATAATTCTATTAGCTACCTTGCCATCCATTAGAGACTTCTTTGAAGGCTGCATTAGCAGAACCCAAGTTTCTTTTCTGAATCCTTTGGAAATCTCCAGCAATTTCTGCATAAGCTTGGGCTCATACTGAGACTGGAGTCAGAGAGATACTGCTGGGTTATGGGTCCCTAAATGGAGAATATGCTGTTTGATTTGCTAACAGAGTGGAGGGGTGTTCACGTTCGGTGCAGGTTCCTGTGGGCAACTGGGACATGACTCCATGAATGATGAAGTGAACCCCCGAAGAGTTCTTGAGCTAATGGGCAGTGAAGTATCCCAGATTGCTTGTGGCAGGTGAGTCCTGTGTGCAGTCAGCATTTTAATTTGGAGCTTAATGCTGACATTGAGTTTTGTAAGTAAGGGGAATAGTCTTGCTTCTGTGTGCTATGTGTCAAAAATAAGTTAATTAAAAACTAATGTAAGGCCCTCTGAATGAGGTGGTTTTTTTGATTTGGGCTGTTCCCTGTGCTGTAACCTGGTAAAAGGTACCTTTCTGTCTTAATTCAGAGGGACTTCAGAGTAGCAGCCTCTTTGCTCACAAGTTTTCAGTCTGTTTCATGCAAAGAGTTAGTAATGCTCATGCTGTGTTGTTGCCTTTTGATATGTACAGGCTTAGCAAATGACTAAGCTAATTCCATCTGTGAGCCTGATACCAGCCGTGTGCTGGCACAAGCTGCTCTTTGTCACTTCCACCTAAAGAGCTCCGTCTCATAAACTGATGCCATCAGGTGGCAAAAACTGAGCATTGGTGCTACTGTGAAGATGCTGCTTTTCACCAGCTTCTGGCCTATGGGAACTGAAAATAAGTTTTAGGCCATGTTTGGTTTTTTGTTGTTTGTTCTTTTCCTTTTAGTTGTTAAATAAGGCCTCAACTTTCACCTGTCTCTGTTACAGACATCACACTTTAGCCTTTGTGCCTTCTTCAGGAATGATCTATGCATTTGGCTGTGGAACAAGAGGCCAGCTGGGAACAGGGCACACTTGCAATGTTAAGTGTCCCTCTCCTGTCAAGGGTCATTGGGCAGCTCACAATGGGCAACTCTCAGGGAAACCTGGTACGTACTAAGCATGATTTGGAGTCACAAATGGATGTAAATAATTTCATTTCACCCATGGCTGTCCGAAGATATCTTGACATTGTGCTGCTAAAGAAACCCATCTTACTGTGAAAGTGCTACAGTGTTTGAGTTTCAGCTGATTTCATCGTGGCCTTCAAGCAGCCCAGATTCTCCTTGTAGTATAAAGCCTGAGGCAGTGGCAGTGCAAATGTGGGGGAAAAGACACAGTAGGAACTTGCGTTCATCATCCTCTAATCTTTCTTCAACAGATGCCTGTAAATATCACATTGTTAAGCATATCTTCTCTGGAGGAGACCAAACATTTGTGCTTTGCTCCGAATATGAGGTAAAACAAATTGAGTATCTTCTCAAGTCTGCTACCCTGTCCCAGCATCTTTTGGTTTTGCCAGTATCTCCCAAAAATGATCTGTTGCTTTGGAGTCCATTCTACCTTATAAACCTTACCAACAATGACGGCTGTTACAGGAACCTACAGCTTTTTAGGAGTGGCTGAAAGCTGCCTTCCTTTAGCGGCACATCAAAGAGCCATTGGGAAGTTACTGATTTAAGTTTGATCAGCAGGAGTGGAGTCCAGTCTCCGTGGCATTTGGAAGTGATGCATTTCCTGCTCAGGCATTGGGGTCTGTGCAATTAGAGTGTAGGGCAGTGGACCACATACACTGAGGTCTTGTCAAGATATGCTGGATGGGAGGGCTGAGTACTGAATTGTTTTTTCTGCTTCTGCCTTATTTTGTTCAAGAAGTGTTTGACGTACACTTTTGAGGCGTGGCAACAGGTGTGGAATAAATGTGCTAAAACCCTGTAGTTAGGTATGGCAGTGTTTGAGGGCTTTGGTACGTTCAAGGAAATTATTTTTATTTTCTTTTTCCTTTCTTCTTTTTTTAAAATGTATTTGATCTGGTTTTTGTTTTTCCCCCATATTTTCCCATTTCTTTTGACTTCTTAATGATGCCACAACTTCCTGACCAAACCTATTCAGAGACCACACTAAAAGCTGTCAGTTATATATAAACCACAGAGATTATAGATAAGAAGGAATTGTTTTACAAGCCTTGTATTTGCTGAAATCTATATCTTCTCACAGAATTCCTTGCCTGCTGATGATTTCCGGACCATAAATGAAACACGTTACACCTGTTTAATAAATGATGAAACTATAGATGTCTGGAGGCAAAAGCTTTTAGAAAAGAACAGTTCTAATTCTGTCAAGTAGGTATTATGGCACTGGACAAGCCTTTTGTTGAAAGTCTTTATTTAAATCATTTTGTTGGCTTCCGTGCCATCCTTTCACTTGAAATTTAGCAGCCTTTTCAAGTGTGGTTCTTGATCGTTTCCAAGGGAAAGACAGTTGCTACTCACAAGGCTGCCAGGTTAGAGCTTCTGAGCAAAACTAGAAGGATATGAGGCTGCCTCAGAACATTGCAAATGGTGGGTGGGAAGTCGATTTTAAAGTTGTCTTTCATTGTGTGCTTAGAGTTTGTGAAAAGCAGCAAGAACCTGTGAACAGACAGATTAAATTCCTTTCCCTGTGTATGTGCCATAAGAAGGGAGAATAGGTGGGAAGGGGGCACTGCTAACATCCCTCCTTTCAAAGAGGGATGTTAACTGAATGAACCACTTACCCCCTATGCCTCTTAAGGGGTGATCCTGACATTTGTTTTTCCATAGAAGGAAGGGAAGAGAGCTGAAAAGATTTGCTGGAATGTCTGTTCCTAACCTCCATCTCTGTTTTCTTTTGCCTTCCTGCTGCAAACAGTAATGTCGTTCAGATACTGTCCTCAGCTGCCTGCTGGAATGGAAGCTTCTTGGAGAAGAAGTAAGTGTCAAAATTATAGAACTGTCTCTTTTCCTTGAGGTAGGCTGGAATACCTTTACTTCACTCCCTGCTACAGTGGGATTTGTTTTTTCTGATCAGACAGGAGACAGGAGTAGAAAGTATTCACTGAAGAGCTGAGTGGTCAGAGCTAAGTAAGGCAGATGGTTTAAGAAAGTGCATGGTAAGTGTACTGTAAGTGGCACAGATTCCTTGGAATTGTTACAACTGTTATTTTTCCTTATGAAACTAATGTCAACATCTTCAAAAGAGAGGGGCAGGAATATCTCATTAAGGGAAATGAGTGGTGCCGGGTATCTGCATAGTCTCTTACCCAGCTGAGCTAGCTGGTGGGGGCTGGTGCAAGTGGAGGTATACGTCAACACAGGCTGCTGTTGAAAAATACATCTGGGGCAGCATGGAAGCACTTTCCTTTTAGGTGATGTCAGTTGTGGAAAGTTTTGTGTTCCTGCTTACAAAAGCAGGAATTTCAAATGGGTGTAACCAGCAATAGGTGACAAGGATGTAATATGCATAGCTGAGTCAAAGGCTGTGGGTTGGGAAGGCTTGTGTTGGCTGTGTCTGTAATTGTTGGGGAGGTGGCAGCATAAGATGAGGAGGAGGAGACGAGGAAATTTTTTATGGTGATGTGATGAGTATATGACCTGTAGCTAGGTGAAGAAAAGCTTAGTTACGCTGAGTAATCTTTAAGTAATATTTTCCAAGAGCAACTTGGAAAAGAAAACAATTTATTCATTATTCATGCACTTTCCACTTGTCCAATAGTTTCTTTTCTAGTGTTATGTCAAGGCAGCATGTTACTGTATCAGAAGAGTTGGGTCATGTTGGTTTAAAATATTTACTGAGATATCCAAGTTTTTGAGTCACTGTAAATATTCCCCCATCTCCTTTGAATGTGGAAATGAGTGGAATTTATGATTTCGTCATCCCAGTGCAGTTCTCCTTCCACTTTAGTGATGCCCTGGCTACCACAGGACTTAACTCCTACAGGAAATCTTTGACCAAATGAGTGATGAAATTTGAAGCCACCATGCACTTAAGTGAGGTTATATTTAACCATTGTACCTGTATATGTGAAGCTGTATGTCACAGTGCACTTGATAGAAATACCCTAGTATATCCCTCCGGTATCCTAATGCCATGTTGGCCTGCTTGCAGTACAGCACTGTGGTACACAGGGTTAGATGGATAAGCAGCTTTTCCATGGCTGTGTGAGTGGATATGCTCTAATTCTACTTGTGCACATCACAGTCTGAAGTGCTCTGTACCACAGTGTGACTCTGAGGAGCTATTTTCAGCCAGTTATAGAAATAGCTGTTCTACTACAGCAGGCTATGTTTAGCTTCTCATGTCGTTAAAGTCACACCAGCAAACTGACAAGCGTATCCCATCTTAATAGCTACCTTTTCCTTCAGAGTGCCTAATACAGCAGTCTCAGATGAGTCGTGACAGACTTGGGAAATCCTTGAGGTCAGTGGAATTATAGCAATGACCATTTTTACTAGCAACTGCAAGGTTCTATGTGCAGCTTTACTGCAGACAATGGTGCTGAAAGCCTCTGCTAACAGGTGCTGATCATGCTCTGTACACTCAGCTAGGTAACTTACCTGCTGGACTAGACAGTGTTGCTACATCTGGCTGTTAGACTATTGTCTTCCACAGACTTGCCTTCATCGTCCCTCTTACACAGGTAGCCTGAGTAACAGCCTTTCAAGTGCAGCAGAAAGGACAGCACGTTTGTTACAGCTAAAGGCCATATGAAGACTCTTCTCAGCTGTGCTGTATTTCGATTGGGGTTGTTGATTAGTTTAAAAAAATTTGAGATAGGAATTGCCAAAAAGTTACTCTCAATGTCTTCCCCTGTTTTCTTTTGGAAACTCTCACCTGATGTTCGCTTTCATAGCAGTCCGTGTCATCTTATGCATCACAATTCCCTTTCTTACTGAATGTGATATACAGATTTTGCTATAGAAGTAGTATATATGAAGACAACACAGGAGACCCTGATGCATAGGGTACACATACTTTATAGTTTTTTAAGCATTCCAGGCTGTCTAGGCTGGCTCTTATGTCAGTAAAGTTGTCCTGGGGAAATCAAAGACACTGATGAAGTGTGAAGATTCCAACTTCTACTTTGTTTCTAGTCTGATTAATTCTCTAGAGGGAATGTATCCATTGTTTGCTCTCAGACCATGCCAATACACAGGTAATGGTGTCTCTTCCTTAAACTTATGCCTATCTGGGATTTCGTTTTTTATTTTTTAAAGAATTGATGAACATTTTAAAACCAGTCCAAAGATCCCGGGAATTGATCTGAACTCCACCAGGGTGCTGTTTGAGAAGCTGATGAACTCTCAGCACTCCATTCTTCTAGACCAGGTATTATGCTTCTGGGATTTTGGATACTTGTAGGGGAAATAAAGGGTTTGTCCCTCTGTTATATACAAGTAACAGCAGCGTTTGGGGAAAGGGTTGTATTGAAAATCTGCAGGCCAGATCCTTTATGGTTTCAGTGGATACTTCTCCATTGACCTGGGCTGACTTTCACCTTCTTGGATTGTGTCTCTAAGAGTCGTTTCTAAAAAAAGTTTAATCTCATGGCATCTAATACTTGAAACGGCTGCTGAAATTAATTCAGTGTATGTTATGCTCGTAAGTAATGACTCTATGTGCTCATTTGTTGTCTGCCAGGAGTTGAGTACTTTACAGTTGTATAATTTATTCTAGCTTGGAAGATTCCTTTCTGAAGTGCAAGCTATGGGATAAAATTGTGCACATCCCGCTGACATTTCTTAGCTATAATTTCTACAGCTTTTTTTTTTTTCTACTCTGGCTTTGACTTTTAAACCAGGGTTGTGACCCTAACAAGAGGGATTAACTGACCTCTAGCCAGCCCTGGGAAAACCTATCCAAATGTTCATGCATTTGGGAAAAAATGGAGTTTAGTCTTGTCCTATGGAGTGTTTCTAAAAGATCACCAGTAAAAGCTGTTGAGTCTACCCATTCTGAGTGTGTTCTGTTTCATCAGTTTTTGCACATCATTTGCATTGTAGGTTCTCTATCACAAAGGGTAAATTGTTGTCTTTTGTCTTGTTTTCCTGTAGATACTGAAGAGCTTTGAAAGTTTTTTGATTCCTCAGCTGTCTAGCTCACCACCAGATGTGGAGGCAATGAGGATATATCTCATTCTCCCTGAATTCCCACCCTTCCAAGACTCCAAGTATTATATCACATTAACACTTCCCCTAGCAATGGCTATTCTGCGCCTAGATACCAACCCCAGCAAAGTTCTTGGTAAGAGGCTGGCATTTAAAATGCACACTGTTCTCAGTCTCCTGCTGGGACACAGAGTGTTCCCTTTAGGTTTTTCAGTCATGTTTTTGTGTTAGTTTTATTTTTCTATTCTGTTACAACAGCTGCAATGATAACTGGGTGTTATTTGTGATATAGTGTTGTTATAAAGCAGTCACCTCTATAAAGCAGCTGGGAACCAAAAGGACTCAAGGAATCCTCCCCCCAAAAGCCTATGTTCCCTGGTAAAAGAATTATAAACATAATATTTGAATTTTAAACATGAACTATGAGGAAATGAAGAATGTGTCATGCAGGTAAGATATGGGAAGTTAGTTACAATAACATAAAATGTATAAAGTTTACGGTGGTGTGAATAATAAATTAGAATGAAATATTTTACTTCTAAGTTAAAAGAATTCTTAATCTGAATTTTCTAAGAATACTTATTAGGTAGGTTAATCTAGTTTACCTTATCTAGTTTACCTACAATTCAGAGGCTCTGTTAAAGTAGATTTATCATGAAGATTAAATGATCATATTCTCTAAATTTAATCAGATACTGTCTGCATTAGAATATCCTTCCTGTATAAGATAAATAGAGGAGCATACTAGATATAATGTTACTTTGTCCTCTGTAAGTTGCAGAAAAACCTATTGGCTGGTTTGTGACCAAGCTGAGCACCCCAGCTCTTCTCCCGCTTATCCGTCTTCTAATTTCTGCTAATATTTTTTCCTATGAGCTCACTTTAAGCTAAGCAGAACTTACACTGCTTAATGATTGTTGCTCATGTTTGCTGAGCTATTACTTTTCTTGTTATCTTACTCTGTTTCTTAAATTTGCCTTGTACTACATGTCATCACATAAAATGCTGTGTAATGCATTCAAACCTCCAGAAATATTGCTCCATTGCACTTACTTTGAGGTTTAGTGATTATATATATGTATATATATATTAAATTGAAAGAGGCTTTGCAATCAAGTTTCTTCCTCTACTCAGCATAGTCCACTGTGATTGTTAGCATACATAAATGTAAAGGGTTCTCATACTTTTGCCTACCAGAATCTATGGTTCTGCTGACACATAAGAGGATGAATTGGTGTTCGTTTCGAACAGCTGACATGATGGTATCCCAGGCTCCAGCTTCTTCTTTGCAGGTGGATTGGTTCTAGCAAAGGAAATAATAGTCAGTGCCCCTTCAGAGGAGAGGTAAGGGTTACCTGTCCTTGGCAAGAAAGAAATCAGCCTTTCTGAAGAGGGGGAGTTCATACCTTGGGTGCAGATATGCAGGGAGACATGTTCTCACACCTGCTAGAGAAGTATATGTTACTACAGAGAATTGCGCAGGCAACTGCATTCTTATCACTCATGAGAGAGAACATTTTGCCCACAAAATTGGACTCCTGAATACAAGATACTTGAAACAGTATCTTGAGCTGAAGGTTGAAACCCCTTGAATTCGGGCTCTGGCACTGATCAAGGACTGGGGCTAAGTAATGGCTGGGGTGGTTGGTTGTATGCGAATGGAAAGGAAAGAGTTTTGCAATTTCTGGTATCTAACTGACTATTTACTTGCTTTCATGTTGCTACAGTTAGGGCAGAAATAAGGAAGTTTATTTTAATCAATCTTCAGGTGTGTTCCCTTATTTTCAGCTGTAACCCCTCATTTAGGGGTTTCTCTGGCCTTTAGTTCAGGATTTGTATTAATGTTCCTCTACTTTTTAGATAATTGGTGGTCTCAAGTGTGCCCAAGATACTTCCTCAGGCTAGTGGACCTCTACAAAGGTGCAGTGGTTTACCTTCTCAGTGGAAGAAAGACACTGTTGATCCCAGTTCTGTTCAGTAGCTACATTACAGCTGCTCTCAGACTTCTGGAGAAACTCCACAAGGTAAGAGGAAAGCCTGGGCACCACATGCTGGCTCAAGATGATTCAGTCTTGTCTGCTCTTTGCCAGTTGGCAGGAGGGTGATTATGGTCCTGGCTTGTGAGCTGTGTCATTGCCCACCAAGACATGGGAAAGATGTTAGTGGTTTTCCTCAATTCAAGGTACTTGAAGATTGTTTAGTCCTGTCTCAAACACTAGGAAAGAATGCTGTTCTGAGCCACCACACTGCTTGTACTGTGGCATCTGAAATATCTGTGCCGTGATGCTTTCTGCTCCCACTGTGTTGGTGCTGGGTAGTCCAGGTGAGAAGAGGGAACTGGAATAAGTCAAAAAGAGATTTATCTTGATTTTCCTTTGTTTGTACTAAAATACAAGGGACTATGTGGTTTTGCAAGACTTTGAGTCCTGTTGTTGCGAGCTGCTATAACTGATTTTATGAAAGCAAACCTGCATGTTCTAAAAAAAAAAAAAAGATAAATATATCCATATTTTTTAAAAAAATCTGTTTTCTTCACTAGGTAAATCAGAAGGTTAAACATGTAGAATATGATAAGTTTTATATCCCTGAGATTTCCAGCTTGGTGGACATTCAGGAGGATTATCTCATGTGGTTCTTGCATCAGGCTGGAATGGTAAGAAGTTTTACCTATCATCATACAGTTGTCCATGTTTGTCTCTCTGGTTGTAGATCTGTATTTTTAGTATCCTTAATGAGTGTGAAATGTATTCAGGGTAGGAGCATCTATATGTTAAGCCTCTCAGATTTGGGTGGCTTCACAAAATTGACTTAAAATAAGGCTGTTGGAAGAACTGGAGCTAACAATATGTAACTAATGCTTGCTTCAATCTCTGTGATTGTTCATGTGATTTTCATTCAGTCCTTGCACAAGGGGATTAATTCAGTCACTGGATCCTTTTAATGTAATCAAGACCTCAGGAGCCAAATCCTATATTCTAAAATTATAATTTTTACCCTTTACTTCTGCTGTTTAGGCAGGTATTGTGAATAATGTAGCCAGTGATCTTAAAATGTTGCTCTGTAAGAGGAGGCAGTATGGCGTTCTGGCTAGGGGACTGAACCAAGACTCAAGAGATGTGGGTTCTATTCCTGGCTCTTCCAGTAACCTGCTGGGTGATCTTGGGTAAGACCCTTCACCTCTTTTATGCCTCACTTTCTCGTCTGTAAGAAAGGAGATAACTAAACTGAGGGCTGGAATATGCAGTGTAGGAACCCAGTGAGACTGGTTAATTATAGCTAGGAAAGGAATCCTGAGTGAGAGAGAACACCAGAAAACACCTGCCAGGGGATGCTGCACTAGTAAAAGCTGACTGTAGCAAAAATTCTTGTGTGTGCTTTCATGGACTTTCTTAATCTTGTGTGTGTTGTGTTCATCATCCCCTGCTTTCCATCATGTAAATAGTGCTGCTCTGTGCTTACTTTTAGTGAGCAGAACAATAAAATAGTGACTCAAATTTGTGTAACAGCAATAGTTAAAAATGTATTGATGTGGCTAATGAGAGAAGTGATTTGCATTGCAGGAGTGGTCTTGCATTGTCTCGTTGTGGCCTTATCTCTTCTGATTCATATTGTCTCTGCCTTGGGGGTTGTTTTCTTGTTTGTCTTCATAAGAGTAAGTTTCAGCTATGGCAGGCTAGCACAGGCTTCTGTGCCAGTGAGTCTTCTGAGTAACATTTGGTGTTCAAGTTTTGAATTGGATTTGTGGTTTTCTTGAGGAGGAAGTTCACATGCTTTTCTTTAAGAGGGGGGAAAAATAGGTTGTTGGTCCCAGAGGAGAAAATTCTCTTTGGGTCACCTTTGAACTTTGAACCAAAAAACACAAGACACAAAAATCAAAAGTAAAAGATTTTCATATTTCTATTTTTCCTTCACAGAAAGTCAGACCATCTATTATGCAGGTAAGAAAATGTGGGTTTTATTACTCTTTCTTAAAGAAATGCTATGGAAGCTGTAGATAGGAACCAATCTGCCTGACTTTCTTACAGGATGCTGTGACACTCTGTTCTTATCCTTTCATCTTTGATGCTCAGGCTAAGACCAAGATGTTACAGACAGACGCAGAACTACAGATGCAGGTAATGCTTCTCTCTCCCATTTTCCCTGCCCCTTTCTGTGGTGGAAATATAAGCTTTATAAGGAAGGAGTACTTACATATTTAGGGTAATTCAAGGATGCAAAGTAAGGTGAGGTCTCTGTTAGAGAAACCTGTAAGGCTGGAAAAGTAGATAAGCCTTCAGATAAGTGGGCACTTTTACAAGTTTCTGCCTGTGCAGAAGTGAGGGTTGAAGAGGTGTTCAGCTCCAGCACCCTTACCCTGTAGGTGGCAGCCAAGCCAGCTGACAGCCAGGCTGTGACAAGAACAGCTTGCTTCTGTGCCAATGTAAACCTCCCAGTGCCAGGCATTACTCATGCAGATGCCTCCTGAGGGGGGTGAAGCACTGGGCACTAATCCCTCGTCCAAGGCATCTGAGGTTTGGGACTCATCTCATCCTCTGTGACATGAGTTGGCTGTGGTTGGTGGTTGACAGGTTCCTTCAGGGTGGGAAAATGTCATCACAGTTACTCATGGCCATGTGTCATGAAAGGGAGTGGTTTAGGTCAACTAAACAACCACTGTAAAAGGTATTATCAGAAACAGGCTTTAATGTAAATTTGCGAAATCACAACAATGATCGATGGCAAGGTTTACCCTATTACTTACTGCATGGGTAATACATATAAGGGAAAAATCAAATTAGGATCAGTTGAGAGAGATTTATACAGAGGCTGGAAAGAGAAGGGGTAAGCGAGGAGTCCAGATGCAGCTGTATTCAGTCTTAGGCTCAGACTCAGTCAACCATTTATGTCTAAAGAATTTAACAACACTTAATCATAGCAACACTTACATGTTAGATTAACCACTGATCACCTATAAACACAACACTAACAGTATTATAGATTTGATATAGCAGCAGGTATACTGTATTTGTTAGAGGGTGTTCAAGTCAATAGGCACACACAGGTATGTATAGGCAGATGTACAAAGGTAACGCACACAGAGATATGTATGTGTGTGTGTATATAGGTATGCCTATTAAAACTTGCCCTCAAGAATCAGTGGAATACTTGCATCTAATGCCTTTTTGGCATTTCTCAGCAGAAGGGGTTTGAGCCTCAAGTAGTGGAGGTGTCAGCCCAGGTCCCATCATCAGCTAATGATCCTTTTGCAAACTCGACAGTTTGTGCACTCTGAGAGTCATTCCACTTGGAGGGAAGTACTGATGCAGCCCGCTGTTGGTCCTGAATAGCTCAAAGGGTCTCATTTAGCATCACTGTTTATATGGTCGTGAGATGATTGGCTTTAGTCATCAGTAAATTCACTTGGAGCATTCAGATAAGGAATGTTCCAGGGCTAAAAGGGGAATTATCCCCACTCTTATCTCCCACACAGGAATTCCTGGTATAGGTTATGCTGCGCTTGTCTTAGCCTTGCAACAACAGTTCCCTATACAATTAAGGGATGCTTATCGCCAAGCACAAAGACGGAGAAGTTATTGAAATCGTAGAACAGGCCCAAGCAGGGTGAGGTAGGGGAGATGCACCACCACAGCATGGTGCTAGTTCCATGTAATATTAATCTCTTAGCTTTTCTGTGGCTGCTTGAACACATAGGCTGCAGCAAGGCAGAGGAGGCTCAGCCTACATCACTTAAGAAGCTAGAATCACCTCCTGCTTTCATTTTGTCACCCTCTTGGGTATCTCTTCAGATGCCCAGTTTGTGAGCAGCATGCTGCTGTGAGGAGGGTATCTACCTTATCTTAACAGGACAGCAGGCTGGTAAAGGTTCTGTTGCCCTGAGAGGTAGGATCTTTATGAAGACAACCACTTAAAGGCCAAAGAAAACAGTTCTGTGGGTGCTGGAATGGAGGAAGCCTGGTTTCCGATGGATTTCTGTTTCAGGTTTAACTGACTTTTAAAGTGAATTTACAGACGTGAATTTGCCATTTACTATGGGCAATGCATGAGAATGAGTCTGCCATGTGTGGTCAAAGCTTTGACTGGGCCTTGTGCCTTACCTGACTCCAGAAAATCCATGTAGATGAGAGCTTTGGATTGCATGTGAAGTGTTCTCTGATGCCTTGCCAGGTGTGGCTGTAAACAGGCTCCTTGGTTGTAACACTGCTTCCCCTTGTGGACTCTCTGGCTCTTATCAGAGTGTGTTCACACTGAGTTTCTTCACTCAGTAAGAGCACAAATAAAGCCTCTTTTCCCCACACAGCTGCCTAATGTAAAAAAATATTCAGGAATTTAGTATCTTGATTGCTTAAATCTGGTGAATCAATCAGTGGACTCAAAAGGTGTTGGTGTGGGGAATGGTGGAGGGCATACACACACACACTGTTGTACAGAGTGAGCATGCAGTCCTTGTATCCTTAGGAAACAAAAGCAAAAGAATAAGGATAAAAAGAAGTAAAAGAATAAGGATAAAAAGAACACCGGGCGTATAGTTATTAACTGGTTTGCTTTCACAGGAAGAGAGGAGCTGAGCAGCAGCTGTTTCTCACCTCTCTCTTATTTACAGGTTGCAATAAATGGTGCAAATTTGCAGAATGTCTTCATGCTTCTCACCTTGGAGCCTCTGCTGGCCAGAAGCCCTTTCCTGGTTCTTCATGTTCGCAGGAGTAACTTAGTTGGTGATGCTTTAAGAGAGTTGAGCATTCATTCAGACATTGATTTGAAAAAGCCTCTTAAAGTAAGTTTTCCCCGTGTCTTTTAGCACCTTCTTGTCCCGTTGACATTCATGCAGCCTTTCAGCCATTTCCCATTACCACTTCACCAGTGTACTGTGGCTTCTCCATAGGCGCAGCACACAGGGACACTTGATCTAATCAGTGCAAGGATTGAGTCTTTCTCTTCTCTGGCTGCTGGAGTGCTTACTGTCTTTTCCTGGTGTGCCTACTGTATAAGGGGCAGGGAGTGAAGCATTTCTATGATATTATGCAGTCTCTATTTTGCTCTTCTGCAAGAGCAGACCTCTTACAATAGGATACATTTTCTCCCTGAGAGGGTGCTACAAAACTCAGCAGCTGCTGTCATGTTGCTGCTTCAGTTGTGGGGACAGGTGGTTATATATGATTTGCATAAGGAGTGAAACACTTTTAAAATACCTTATTTGCCCCCATTCCCTTTCCCTCCCTACAAGCAGGGCACTGAAACAGGCTCATGGGTTGGAGGGGGTTTGGGCATGTTAGACAAATTGCTTTGTGTGTGCTTCCAATTATAAAGATGTCTGATTTACTCAGTACTGCAACCCTGTTACTGGCCTGCTTTTTCTACAGGTCATCTTTGATGGTGAGGAAGCTGTTGATGCTGGAGGAGTAACAAAGGAATTTTTCCTTCTGTTGTTAAAAGAACTCCTCAATCCCATCTATGGCATGTTCACTTACTACCCAGAGTCAAACCTGCTGTGGTTTTCAGACACGGTAAGCCCTTGCCTTCTGTATGTGCAGGTTTAAATTATATGCTGCATTTGAATGACAAGAAAGTTAGTGGCAAACTGGGAAAGAAATGATCTTCCCCTCATTTTCCACCCACAATATGGTGCGAGCTCTTATTTTCAGCGAGTGTAGATTAGTATAGGTCCATTAACTTGAGTAGAGCAGTGATGATGGTACCTGCTGAGGAGTTGGCTCTTTCTCTATTCTTATCTCATAATAAAACTTGTATTAAGTATCATATGACAGTTATAGAGCTCTTATGATGGTGAATGTGATAATCGTCCTATTTTACAGAATAAGAGGTCATAATGGCATTAGATTCTGTGCTTCCATTGCTGTTCACGTAATTGCAATCAACCACTTAGTCATGCATCACTATCACCTTCAGGGTCTAAGCTTGTTAATGCTTTATGTGAGTAACCTCTTAAACAGCAAGAAACATGCTTTGTAGTGAAAGTTGGTTGTGTTTGGAAGAGTGTGGAGTGCGTGTTCTGTGCCTGTCAGATAGCATTATGCTGGAGGTGGTGGGTTATGTCCTTTGTTTACTTCATCTTTCTAGACAGCAAGATGGAAAATGATGTTGTCATTCTTCCCTCAAGGCGTAGCTGCTCTGGTGGGGTTCTTTTAAATTTAGTAGTTACATTTAACAAGGAAGAAAATTACATGGTACTACTCTGTAATTTGTACATGGTATTACAGAGCAATTACTCCTCATGTTAATGCTATAAAAACAACAAATCTTTTGACATTAAGAACAATGTCACTGTAAGCACTAAAAATGCGTCACATTTTTACAACATTTAAGAAACACAGGTAGCCAGTCTGTGACTGACATACCCAGGTTGAGGGTAAATATGCAAAGGAATGAAAACCAGTACCAGCACCTGTGTTGGTGTATTTGTGTGGTTGGCACTTTGGTTAAACATAAACTTTTAATAGAAAATAGGATGGGCAATAGGGAGGAGAGAATCGTTAAAGTGCTTTCTTGCAGTACATAGACAGCAAACTTCGAAGCTTTGTTAATGCCTAAATGCAGAGGCATGTAAAAAGGAAATAAAAGACTGGTAAGGTGGAAAGCAGCTGTTGCTGTTTCCACAACTAATCATGGCTTACAAAAGCAATAGGGCTGGGTTTCTGAATCTTCATTTCTGTGCTATGCTGCAGCAAGGAATTCACAACCAAACTGGGACCTGATGGGAGCTCTCTGTATTTTTTAATCTATTTATTTATTTTTCCCAGTTTGAAAAGCAGGGGCTGGCTTCTTAGTGCATGGAGGAAAGAGTACTGTGCATTGACCAGTGACAGTGACTCATAAGGATTTATCTGTGTGGTTTTGCAGTGTTTTGTAGAACACAACTGGTTTCACTTGATTGGCATCATATGTGGTCTTGCAATATACAACTTCACAGTGGTAGACCTTCACTTTCCCTTGGCTCTGTACAAAAAACTCTTGAATGTGAAGCCCTGCCTAGAGGATTTGAAGGAGCTATCCCCTACAGAAGGAAGGTATGAAAACCAAAGCTTGCAGCCTTTCTGGGAAGAAGACCATCCAACTAAGAACAAGTAATGCCAAATTGGGTGAAAGCTGTCCAGTGTAACATCTCCTGATCCTTTTGAGCAACTGAGTAATTTAGGGGGCTGTGATGCTAGCAGAGTACGTAAGTGGGTGGTGTATTTCATGTAAGATTTCTCCTCTTCCACATGCTATCGGATCCATCTGCTTAGACTCTAACCTCTGTACCCGCCTTCCTGACCCTCAGAAGAAAGAAGCGTGGGCAAAAGATTCCTACCACACTCCTTTGAAAATAGGGGCTGGGGGTCTGTCCCTCCACTATGCGATTGCATGCGTGATCCCAGATCCTAGCCTCAGCCTTTCCTGCAAATCCTCTGCATGTGTCATGATGTATGGGAATTGTGTGTAGGATGTGAATTGTTCCATCCCTGAACCAATGTGACTCTGACCTGATTCCATGCCAGAAAGAAGGAAGTAGAATGAAGGAATAACTTTTTCTAAGTGGTGTATTGAATCCTGTTTGCCTAATTCCATGGGGATATTGGTTCCCTCTGATGCTGAGAGAAGATCCCAGTGTCTGACTGCTGCCTTTTTTTTTTTTCCTCTGAGTTGGCATCCAGTTTATCAGCACAAAGTGACAGCTGTTAAACAACAATGAAGTAAAATGCTGGGAAGACAGCAGCAGGATTTTGAGGAATAGCAGAATATTTTCTTCCTAATGGGGATATAATCCACCGCCCTCTTCATTCCCCTCAGACTTTTGTGTGGGGATGGCAAAAGTATCTAAGAGTCAATTAGAACTAGAAATATAATTCTGTTCTAAGGCCAGGATCATTAAAGGGGATCCAGGTACCAGGTAGGCATGGACTATATTGATAATTTGTGTGGTCTAGCCTTTATCCTGCTTCTAACAAAGCATCTTTTTATTTGAGGTCTGTTTCTTTCTTACCCCTTCAGGTGTCTTGGAGACTCTCTTGCAATCCTATTACCCAGATGTGGTGTTCTTTCTTTGCTTTTGCTGAATTTCTTTTCCCCTTTAGATGTATGACTTTTTGAATCTCTGATATATTTTTAATTTCCATACCTGTTATGTAGGAGTCTTCAGCATCTTTTAGATTACCCTGGAGAAGATGTAGAAGAGACATTCTGCTTGAATTTTACAGTAAGACACATTTAACTTATCAACTATGTGATTGGTGTGATGCAGTTGAAGCCCATCTACTTATTCATGTGCATTATGGTTTATTCCAAACTATGCCTGTAGCACATACCCCATGCTAATGTTAAGTGTTAATGTTAAAATTCTTTGCTGTCACTCACTTATTCTTTTGTATATGGTCGTGAAAACTAAGTTAGTAAGTGGATTAAGCAGAGTGGTTTTCCAAATAGCCTTGTCACTGTAGCACATGGCTTAAATGTCAGTGGCCAACTTCTTACACTAGGCAGTAAGAAGATTCCTAACTTCTCCTTGAAAATGGAAGTTAGGCTTTGGCATCACTAGGTGAAGTCTTGAAATACTGACACTATTTAGAATTTTCCTTGCTGTCTTAATACTTTTCAACTTAAAAATTTTTAGTGAGTGTACTTGGTCAGACTTTTAGAAACAAAATGCTAGAGGCTGTTGCTCAGGGACATGCTGGGGAAGTCAGCTTTCCTGTGCTACTGTGGCAGTAAAAGTACTTTTTTTCCTAGCTAGTAACCTAGATGCAATAGTTGCTATTGCATAGCGGAGAGCCTCCGAAATTAAGAGTTCGATCCTGATGTACACTGGAATATCAGGTATGTCTCTCAACATGTGCAAATATTTAGAACTTCATAGAGATATGGCATCCTTATTCTCCAGGCTGTGTTTTCCTCTGACTCAGGCAGGGTAGGGCTTCCATGTTTCAATGTCTTTGCTTTAAAGTCCTGATGCACTAACAGGTTCTGAGTGATGTGTTCATTTTGAGCTTGGTCTGAGTTCTTGAATTTCTGTCCAGGGCCTGCCTGGGGTAAAAACAAGGTACCAGGAAACTGCTACACGCTATGAAGAAAATCCTTTCTGAGCTAGGAGAGTGGGTCCCATTTCCTTGTTTCATAAATGAGAGCACATAGTCTCTTAGATCAAACTTAAATCTGGAGTGAGTCAAACCGGGGTTTGACTGTGTCTCATGCCAGTCAGAGCTGCAATTCAGGAGGAGGTAATGAAGCCATAATGATAGTAATGCAGACTGTGTAAAAAAGAATACAGTTGAAGTAGCGCAAGAGATTTTTCCCTGAATTCTCTTTTCTTAGAAAAGGGCATTCTTACTCTCTTTCTTGCACTACGTGCTGCAATATATATAAAGACATACAGATGTATCTGCTAAAACTTGGAAATGAACTGATATCCCAAACCTTGAAATGAACTCATCTTGCATGTCAAAATCTGAGCTTCTTTTGTGTATGGCAACTTGAAAATTGACCTTTTTGCATTTTTTCCGTGTGACCAATTTTATGTGTACAGAATCTATATGTTTGTCCTGGTGCCATCCTAGGCCAGGTGAAAGCAGGAAGCTGTCTGTGGGCATGCCATCTTGCAGTGAGAGAGGATGAACTAACCTACTGAGATTCTGTTATAAAACAGGGAATCTTTTTTATTGCCAGAGCATGTGGGCTTAGTGAAATACAGGGTTTTTTTATTTTTCATAGGAATTTTACCTAAAAGAATAACTTTTTTCCTTTCTGAGTTTGCATTTAGACTCAATATCACTCCTACAGCAAATGTAAGTGATGGAAGGTGGTGAAGCGCACAGGCCTTTGGAACAGAGAAAGTGTTCTGTATATGCCCTTTTTTTCTGGTCCACCCTTCACATATCGGTTGTCAACTGTGAAAGAGAACTCTGATCCTTTCTGCAGGCGTATGGCCTGAGAAGTACTTCTGGTAAAGTTGGTTTTCTGATTTTGTATAGATCTGCAGGGAAAGCTATGGTGTGACGGAGCAGAAAAACCTGATTGAAGATGGAGATAGAATTATGGTGCAGAAGGACAATAGGTAAGTGGGGCATGTGGGGGGATGGGCTGTTATGCACAGTGAAGGTGGGTGCCGTGCCACAGAAACTTAATGTGAGGTGAAATGTGGGAGAGGTAGAAGTCAGTGTGAGCAAATTCTAAGACCAGTTGTTTAGAAGTTACTGGGTGCCAGTGGCACTCAAATAAAAAGCAAGTTTTTGTCATCTTTCCACCAATGTTTGGAAGATGTCCCACATCCTTTTGGATGGGCATCTTCCCTATGAAAGGCCTTCATATAGACCATTGGCAGTTTTCTCATGCTAAATAAAGATTGCAACATGATTTGGGCCCTTGAAGGTTAAACTCCCTGATGATTTAGAGGGGAAATGTACGTGACCAACAAAACTGAGCCTGGCAACTTGTTTATACTGTTAATTCTGGAGCCGGAAACACTTTTCCTTAGCTATGCCTGACAGAGGACCACCATCCCTGATCAAAGTCATAAGGCCCTACTGATAGATGCCTTTCTGTTTGACTGAACACCTGAGAGCTATTACTAGCACAGCTGCCATTTCCCTCCTTTTTTCTAGCTGCTAAACTACTTTCTTCTCATAATCCTGTAATTGGATTTCAACAAATGCCTTTATTACTTGAAGCAGTGTTCACATTCTTTCTCTGCTGGCAAAATGCTGTAATCCAATGACTAGTCAACAGCATGGGCAGTGGCTTGGCTAGTAATGCTGAAGACCTTGCTGGCAAGCCTGAAGGTGAAGTAATTTCCTATTAATCTGATTATTTTAAAGGGTTCTGATTGTGTCGAAAGCCTTACTGTAACAAAAGCTTTGTCTGTATTACCTTCTTACCTACTTTACTGCTGCCCAAAAGGGTGCACTTACACGGTTAAATAACTGCCTCCATGCAAAACCGAAATGGAGCAGTGTAAGTCTGTCTGCCTGCAAAGAGAAGATGGGCTTTGGGTAAATAGAGAAGAGTTCAATCTTCACTTGTGACAATAAAGTAAAGATGACAATGCCAGTGATAGTACTCTTCAGGTTTTTAGGATGGGCATGTAAACTCAAAATTAAAATGGCCATTTTTATACTGTGTGCCATACCTGGCCTAGGGGGAGGAGCAGAGATTTCAGCTGAGTGAATGTTTGAGACGAGTCCCCTGGGTTAGCTCCTGCAACTGTTTAAGTCAGGATAGGCAACAAGAAGAAAATCTTTAAGGAGAAAGGCTAGTGTGCAGCTCCACTGGCTTAACACATTCCAAATGCAATTGCTTTGTCTTGACTAAGAGTTTTGAACTCAAGCTAACCTTTAAATCCAAGTCTAGACATGGCAATCAGTTCACCATACACTGCTTTATGACTTCCTCCACCACTACATTTAGAGGCCAGGGACCAATTTGCTGCCCTCTTGGCCTCAATAGTTTGCTGTGGGGTGTACCTTTGAGCACTGCCTTTCCTGCTTGAGGAAGGTTCACTGGGACCTGAGGAATGATCGGAAAATGCCAAGTAGGAAATGCCTGCATTTTCCCTTTTCCTTTGGAGTTCCTGTTGGGTGTTACAGCATAAACTGTTCTTGATAAAAGGGTTCATGACCGTAACAGCCAGAGAAATATTAAGCAACAGTTAAGTGCTTAATCGGATTGGCTTTCCCTAATGCTCAGGTGACTTTCAGGAAACTGACAATAAAACAAAAGTGCTGGAAAATAACTTGGCCTTTGGTATATGATTGATTTCGTATTCCAATTTTCAACATTTATCAGTCTGCTTCCTTATTCTTTTCTTACTTTCACCCACCTCTCACTGCTTCTGCATATCACATGCATTGAGAATTCTTCTACCAGAAAGTCAAACCAGTTCTTTCAGCTGTGACCTCCTCAGCTAGAGGTTGAGATACCAGATTCTGTGGTGTTCCCTAAGCTGTGTGCAGGTGTGAGCTGCTTTCAAGTGTCAGGCAAGAATGTCATTGCACAAATAGAATTCTAGTGTTGCACTCAGCTCATGGTGCTTGGAGATTAAGAAAGAGAAAGTAGAATAAAGTTGCTTAAGATGCTAACAAAATCCAGAGACAGGGTTTGCCACAGTTCCTTGCCAGTGGCTGCAGAATGTTGTTTTTATTTTGATGCTGTTCTTGGGAGCCCTTGAAGCAAAGCAGGGAAGTCATTCTGAGAGGAGTTATTGTCTTTGCCACGTACTCCAAAAGCACAAGTCCTGTATTTATTTAACCAGTGTGTGAAGGCCGAAGAGGAGGTTTCTGTGCTTTCTTAGACTATTTTCTTGCTCTGTAGTGAGGGGTGTTTCTTGACTTCTTTTGGTGGCTTTCTCTTTGGGGCCAAAAGGGAGGGAATTGGCCATGCAGTTTCAGATCAAGAGCAGCATTTCCTCAGTCTGCCTCTAGGCTACAGCTTTGGCTTTGATGCTGAACTACTGGGAAGACTCACTGGGGACAGAGTCAGCAGGAGCTGCCTCTGAAAATTCACCTAACTAGAGCTCTGTGAGGCTCTTGGCTTTGGAAGTAGTAGTCTCCTGGGCACCCTGTGTTCCCTGTCCCCAGAAGAGTGCTTGCTCGCAGAAACCTGGCAGTCCCAAGTCATTGTTTATGGGCACAATGCTGAGTAACCCCAGACACTTGCAGGCTGAGAAGAGCTACAGGTTATTTCCTGGACTCCCTAAATGTAGGATTGCAAGAGTTGGGCCAGGACATGTACCCCTGGTGACTGAATCCTGATACCTGCTTAACACAGACTTTGTTGTGCAGGCTATGGGTTCTGCAGGGAAGAGAGCTCTTGTTTCTGACACCTCCCCAGTGCTTGGTGTCACTCTGGCTCCCTTCTGGGCCTGTGGGCAACTGGATGCAAGGCCACTGGGTGGGTTTACGGTAGTATAGAGCCTGTGCTGCTGGAGGACCTCTCATGCTGCCAGTGCTGGGGAGTAAGCAGGCACATGATTGTCCTTGCTGCCTCATACTTTGTCCACGTTGCAGTGACTCAGCTCAGTGAGAGGAGGGCAGTGGGTTGAACCTGTTGGAGACCCATGTTTGCAAGACACGTTACAGGCAGAAAAAGGAAAATTTCACAGTGCTGCTGCTCAGGCATATGATCTAAAGTGCTTTCCTTTGCCTGCTCTCTCTCGATGCACCAGGGAAGAATTTGTTGAAGCCTACGTAAATTACATCTTCAACCTCTCCATCCATGAGTGGTACACGGCCTTTTCCACTGGCTTCCTGAAAGTGTGTGGCGGGAAAGTCCTGGAACTCTTCCAGCCCACAGAGCTCAGGGCCATGATAGTTGGAAACAGTAACTACAACTGGGAGGAACTGGAAGAGGTAAAGCTTCCCTCTTGTCCTATTTTCATTCTTTTTCACAAGTACCAGGGTTGTACAGCTGCATGAGATGGGCACTCCCTGGGACATGAGATGTCTTTATGTTTAAATGCTCCTTGTACACTTTGCCATCATTCACATGAAAAGTTTCTTACTGTGCTCTCCTGCTACTGATGAAGCTCAGGGAGGAAATTCAGGGTGAGAAAGGACAAGCGAGAGGGACTTCCATCTGCTGCTTTTAGGGGTGAAACCCAAGGCTGAAGGTGAAGACCCTGATTTTGTCTCTTCCCTACAGTAAAACTCACTCCACTGCACAAGAGCAAAAAGTGCACAGCCAAGGGTCCAGCCTGTGAAGAGAAACTCCAGCATTCCTCATGATACATGTAATTAGCTGAATAGCTAGAGGCCTAACGCCTCTTCCGTATCTTGCTAGGAGAACCCTTTGCTGAATCTTTGAGCCATACTATTGCCCTTGTCCTGTCCTTGCTCCATTTTGTAACTGTCTGATGTCAGATGCCAAAAGAGATCAGGTCTGGGTTCTGCTGAGTCTTTGCTTTCTAGTGCCAGATGAAATGATGTGATTTCGTTTTCTAACAGAGTGCCATCTATAAGGGAGACTACACTGCAACACACCCAACTGTGAGAATGTTTTGGGAAACCTTCCATGCATTTCCCTTGGAAAAGAAGAAGAAATTCCTCTGTAAGTATCTTGCGGTGGTGCAGAGTCTCCTGAAAGTGAAGACTTAGGTGGGAGTGTCTGCATTGCTCCGGGGTTATGGCACATTACATTAGGTGCTAGAAGGTGATCCAGCAATGAGTGGTTATCATCTCCTGGGTTATCTGCTAGTCAGATGAGACCAAGAGAGGGAGAAAACAAATTGTCTTTTGTGTTTGTTTTTACCCTCAGAATGACTGGGTGTTTCTGTTGTGCAAGATCCAATGCAGTCTCTCTCAAGGGCATGCAGTATCCATCTGTTGGCATTGCCAGATGGTGAATTCGTAGCAGGCCCCGGTGCCCATGCTTCATCTGGTTCCCTCTGCAAGCTGAGCTTTCAGGCACTGCAGCACTCTTGTTAGGAGTAATGGGGCAGTTATAGGGTGTCAGCTAACTGGAGAAGCTAGTGTGTAATGTGTCAGGAAAATGAGACTACGTATTGGTGTGACAGGGTAGCAGGTACCTCCCCTCCTCATGGTGGTCTTCAGCAAGCAGGAACCAACCCTGGTCCCAGCACTGAGGTGCTGTGCCTGGGAGGAGTGGCAGCAGGGAGAGTGCCCCCTCTGCCTTTCCCTTTGGACAAGCCCTGGCTTTGCTCTGTTTAATCCTGCCTGGGCATAAGAGGGAGCTTTTAAAGGAAGAAGGTACTGTGGGATTTTCTCATCCATGCACCCAGCAGTGGCCTTGCTTCTTGCCTCTGCTCTTCTGCACCTCCCCTGTGAGGCCAGCCATGCCCTGTACGGAGTTCATTCAGCATTTCAGCCTCTCCAGACAGGGTCCTGTGGTGCGGCTGAGGATGGAGTTTGCCTTCAGGTGCCTCAACTGCCCACCCTTCCCTCTGCTTTTCTCAGTGTTCCTGACAGGCAGCGACCGCATTCCCATCTACGGTATGTCCAGCCTGCGCATAGTCATCCAGTCCACCACCAGTGGGGAGCAGTACCTGCCTGTGGCACATACCTGCTACAACCTCCTGGACCTGCCCAAGTACAGCAGCAAGGAGATCCTCAGTGCCCGGCTGATGCAAGCCATCGACCACTACGAGGGCTTTAGCTTAGCTTGACTCGTCTGGGAGAGGCACAGACACTTGGGTACGGAGGAAGAAAACAATGGGCTTGGCTTTATTTTTGTAAGGGAATGGATCAGGACCTTTGGGGGGAAGATATAATAAGTAATAATAGATTGAGATGGTGCAGTCTCAGCCTCATTCCCCCATCATTTTGTGGGGCTTCAGCAGAGAGAGGCTATTGCTCTGAATTTTCTCATCTGCTGAACAAAGTTAGTTCAGTGGGCATTTTTATTGTTTTCCCTCCAACTGGACATCACTGCCCTCACAGCAATTCCTTGTAGTTTGCTTTTATTGTCCCTACACACACACACACTTACCTCTCTCCTTTTAATCAAGTTTAAATATTTTGATGTTCCTTGCATTTAGGCTATGATGGAAACTGAGGATGAAATAGTGATCTCCTTTTTGAAAAGCTGTGATTTTTTTCCCCCCACCCTTTTTTCCTCCATTTTTAAATGCAAGCTGGTTCTTGCTTGCTTCGAATAGAAATACCCCTTCTGCCCTTTGCTTCTTGGTGGATGGTACTGGGCTGGGATGTCATTTGTGACCCCCAGGATGACGTATTAGGGATGCTCTGTCTTTTTGCACCAGGCTGTATTCTCATGGAGAATGTGGTGGTTGTAGGGGTTGCTTGTTTATCCTCACTTGTCTCAAATTTTGTTTCCAAGCAGTGTCACCTTAAAGAAGCCTTAGACTGCTCTGGAGTGGGGTTTGTGTTTGGGCTTGTGGAATGACAAACCCTACCTGTAGTAATGGGTTTCTCAAAGTACATCTCTTGCATTGTGTTTGTACATGGGTAAGTCCACAAGCCAGACACGTATGCTTTCCCAAGCCCTGTTTTTCCACCTGAACAGAGCTGTTATTCCAATGCAAGGTGAGGGGCTGCTCTTACCACTGCCACCTTTCTTCAGGAGTCACCTGTACATGTGTGTGAGTATATGCGGCATGCATGAGCTCTCCAGTCTCGCCAAGTCACAGAAAACAAACAGGCATGAGATCCACATGCAGCGGGGTAACCCTCACTTTGGAGACTGGCTTTATTTTTGCAGTTAGGGTCGCTTTATGTTGCTGTTGGAGAGGAGTTCTTTCACTTCACAGCTGTTGGCTGGGTGGCCCTGAAGGACAATCTCTATGAATTAGACTGGAAAAGTACAGGAGTACTTGAGTAGGCAAAATCATTACCTAAACCTATGCTGTAAGACTGGAGAGCCTTTATCCTCTTCCCCACCCCAGTCTCACCCTCTGTTAAATGAAGTTTGAATGACTTCCTCCCCCTTTTGCCTCTCCCCACCTCATTTTTCAGGTCTTTCTTGATGTAAATCTCATTTTAAGCCTAGGGTGGTTTTGACATTAACTTGTTATTAGGACATAGTATTTATGCACCATGTTCAATAGACAGTATTGAACTTTGCACCCTGTAACAAAAGGTTTTAGGCTTCCGGGTTTTTTTTAAGACAAGCTGTGGGCTACATGGAGCCCCTCAGCCTCTTTCTAATGCAGCATTGAGGACAAATATACAATTATATCAAATGTTTATTTTCAATGTGTGTGTACATAGTACAGTATTATGCAATAAATCTGATGTTTAATTCTGACTGAGTGGCTGCCTTTGTGTTGGGAAGCTGTCGCCACTGACAGAGCAGGAAGAGGAGTTTTATCTGCCTGTCCAGGCTCAACCCATCAGGCATGTCCTCAGTGGAAGAGGAACTGAGGGCAGACCTGAGCCTGTCAATCCCTGTCCTTCATCCCCATATCCCTTGTGTTGCTTCTTCTTTCCTCACACCTCGCAACACTGAAAGCCACCAAACGTGCTCCAGGCTCCTCTGGCATCTCCGATCTGGCCTTGCAGGTATAGGCAGGGTGCAGGTTGGAGGCTGCCCTGTTAGCCTAGGGAGCCCTCACTACCTTCAGCACTGTATGACAGCATTAGTGTATGCAAGTGTAGTTTATTTACTGGTTTAATACAGGACTTTCATCATGGGGGCTTATGGCTTCAGCATTCCTGAGCTTGTGAAGGAAGGGTGCTGCTCTCTTTTTCCTTCAGCCATGCAGGTTAACACACAGCATCTGGGTAGGATTAACGGGTGTATGTGCATAATCCTGTACATATGCTCTCTAGGAACACAATAAAGTGTGTATACGTTGTGATCTGTATTGTATAATTGTGTAGTGTCTACATAGTTTTATAATAGTGTATATAGAATATATACTTTGTGTTTAGTGACTTATGCGTATAGTGTATTGCATGTGTTGTATTACTGTAGATGTCTCTGTAATTATGCACAATATGCAAAAGTGTGTACACTCATGTAATATATACATGTAAAGTGTGTGCATAGTTATATTTTTACCTCATGCACACATATGCACATCTGTTTCACACTAGCAGGTATCAGTCATGTTCAGCTGAGAAGGAAGGGGCTAGGGTGAGCTCCCCTTCAGTGTGCACGCTATTATACACGTGCATCTTAGGCCCTGCCTGGCCACCTAATCCGAGGGCAGTGTTATACTTGACTCAAGGCAAGGGTGAGTGAAACCAACCTGGCTTCTCCTCGCTATTGTAGCAAAAGGCAGCTCAAGGCAGTGGGGACAAGGGCAGGGCAATTGCTGCTGCCCAGCCATGGGCGAGCAGAGCTGAGCCACCCCTGGCAGCAAGAGTCCCACATATAACAAACTGTCACCAAACACCTGCATTCAAAATAGGTTTCTTTCCCTGTCTGATACAACATACAAAATGCACACATAATGATTGCTGAGCCATTTACCTTGAAAAAGATGTAGATTCAGATTAAACTTCATTGCATAAACCACGTAAACAGACACAGGTTTCTGTAGCTGTGTATGGCCTGTGAAGGGCTGCTTTTATACAGCAACTGCAGTCTGAAAAGAAGTGATTATTATTGTCAGACACAACCCTTTTCTCCCCCCTGCCCTGGCTCTGCATTCCAACCAACTGAAATAGCCAATATACACCAAGTTATTTGCACAAGTGTATCTTGTGTATTCACATATCTATATTCACATATCTGTATACTAGGAGGTGGTTCACCACCGCATGCAGGTGTGCAAAGGGAGGCACAAAGGTCACTCTGAACACAGAAGGTCCAGCAAGTGTCCCACACTTAGTGCTGCAAGTGCCAGGAGGTGTTGGTGAGACTCACCTGCCCTCTCCATACCTGGAGACATTGCTCTACATCCAGCTCCAAGAGCAAGGGCTTCTTACATGGTTTTCCATGACTTTTCTTACTATGAGGGCACTGAGGCACATGGGGTGGGGGTGGGCTGGTCGCAGCCAATCTGTGTCTTGCATCCCAAGCAGAGGGTGCTGGATGCTGCACGCTGTGATGGGCGCAGACACCAACACCTCAGTAACCCCCAAAGGAGAAAAGGGAAATCCTGCTTAGTGCCAGCCTGGGCCATGCACACCGCAGCTCTGTGCGTTGCCTCTCGGCTGTGGCTGTGCCAGGCTGTGACCATTTCAGCTCTTTTATCTTTTCCAAGGAGTGCCCTTTTGTCACTTTTCCAGCCGAGGCTGGGCCAACTTCATTACCCAGGCTGTAAAAAGCCCCACAGAAATGGTGGAGCACTGTTAAGCACTATTGCAAACCCAGCAGCAGCACTGGCTTTCAGCCGGGCTGGGATTTCACTCACTGCACTTACAGAGAACAAGCTCCCTCGGCTTTTTTCAGCACTTGTCTCTTCAATTTACCATTTAACAGCTGGAGAACAGTTGTTGTTTGTACCGTTTAAATGTTTGCAAGGGCAATCCCCTGCAGAAACAGTGCTGCTCTGACCCTGAACCCCCCAGGTAAACTCCTTTTACCAGCCTGTTGTCACATTTACCATTAATACAGCTCGCCCCCTTCTGAGCAAGAACCACAGAGGCAGCAAAGAAGAAAAACTGCAGAGTGAGAGGGATTTAGGTGAGACAGACACAGATTTCTCTCTCTACACACAAATTGTGCAGTCAGAGCGGTGTCACAGAGCACATGGCAAAGGACTGTGAAGAGCTGAGTCCAGCAAGTGCTGGTACACGTACCGAGTTCGCACCTCATCCCAAGCGTTGTCCTTCTGCTGCAGCCAGTGAGGAACATGGTTGTTAACTCCAGCAGCTACAGGGTCAGGCTCTGGCAAGGTCTGCGCACATGAACCACTGTACCGCACCCCAAAGGCACAGGAACACGGTCACTTCCCAGCGCACAACTGTGAAATCAGCCCAGACATGCAACAAGTGCAGGGCCCAGGTTTTGTTCTGGTTCTGCTGATGCTCTTGGTGCTAACAGCATTTGTTTTGGCAAAGCATGCAGGGGACAGTGCTAGAACAGGCATCCTCTGCCAAACCAGAAGGTGCTTTATAAGTGCACCCACCGGGATAAAGGGCCTTTTTGCCCTTCAGTAATGTGGTAGCGTCCAGAGATAGGCAGGAAGTGATCCTCCCTTTCCACAGTGTTACCCCACACTAACATCACTTGTTACAGTTTCCAAACGTAAAATTAACTTCCCCATCTGCACATAAGCAAGCAAACCCCGCTCCTCTGCCTTGCTTAAAGAAACAGTCTTGACCCAAATTCCCTTCCCCACAGTCAGCAGCCCTTGCATTCCCCCTCCAATAGATCTGGGACAGAAAAAGTGAAGTTGAAGTAAGCTGGAGCACAAGCTGAAGCACAACTCCACAGCCTGTATGTACACCATGGACCAAACCCACACCGGCTGCAACCAGGATGGCAAGGGCAAGAGCATAGCCCTGGTATGGCCCTGCTGACTAGCCACCACTTCAGCCCCAGCCCAGGCCAGCAGCAGGCACAGATGACCTCACCAACAGGAATGAGTTTCATCTCCAGGTACCATGGGGACAGTCACAGGCTACAGCTTGGCTCTCGCCTCGGTGGCTTGCTTCAAGCACCAATGAATCACAGATTTGCAAACATCTCCAAAGAGGATTCTTACTCTCTGAAACTTGCACATACCAGGAATAACAACTGATGTCTTAGCAGCATGATTAAAAGATAAGATGCTTTAATTTCATTGCCTTGAACATAAACATCCATTATTTGACTGTTTACTTGGGAGTAAACAGAATAAAACCAAATGCAACTTGTAAGAATAACAAGTTTTTCCTCTATCTTTAATTCTTGCAACCTCATTTTGTCAACAACCCATTCATCATCACCATCATTTAACTGAACTGCAGTGATTTACTGTACCACAACGTGGTAACACACAGACACACGTCTGAAATGGCCCCAGTGGATGGGAAGCCCATCTCCTACATCTCCTACAGGAGACTGTTCTAATGACATGGAAACAGGTTGTCTTACACTCAACAGCTTATTTATATCACATAAAGTACATTTTTGTACAGTGCTTCACACCTTTTCAAACACACAGTCATGTATTTAATGTTCTCCAGTCTATAGTCACTGATGTTGGCATAGACAAACTGTCAAACAAAACACACAGATGTTGACTCAGAGGCATGTGGCAGGGCAAACATCCTCTCTGGCTATTTGTGGTTAGTGGGGAGTCAAATCATCTGGGGGAGATACAAAGACAACATTCTAGCGCTCAGGCTTCAGAGCCCTCCTCCTGTGCAAGCTGGGAGAGGGGAGTCACATCATCAGCAAACCCAGGACAGAACATTGAGCATTTGTATGTGTCTTTCCAGGACTCTGAGTTTAGAACTCATTTCTTCTCTACAACAGTCTTTCCTAGCAGCTCCCTTTGCAATCAGGCAGATGGTTTTAATTCCTCTTTGCCATAGGGAAAGAACAGTTTAAAAAGAGAGACGGCTAGGTATGGGGTTTTGTTTGTTTGTCTTAATGTACAATCTCAGTTAAGGTTTTGTTTCTTCTAGCTTTCAAAGTTCAAAAATAGAAACTCTCTAAAGTGCATTAATTGTACTTACATTTCATATAAACTATCTGAAACTCTAGCAATATACCATGTAAACAGTGGTAACTGAGCATCAGAAAATGCTACAATTTCATCAGTTTAAAAATAAAATGGACTGTTCCCTACATATTTATCAAGATTTGTCAGGGACAAAACCCAGCAAAACAGATAATTTATTGGTACACAGTGCAAACAGGCTTTAAAAAGTAAGCAGAGAAAACATTCCTGGGAAACCTTTGCCTGCTGGAAAGATGCACGGCTGTGAAAAAGGGCAGAAACTGCTTCTCTTGTCCATATAAAGATGGCCAGGCCCAGATTCAAGCTTCAGTCCATCATCATTCAGCAAAATCCCAAATAGCGACCAGCCTGAGGCACATACTCACCACCCATGTTTTTGCTTTGATGAACTAGGCCCGAACAATACAAAACTGAGCCAAAATACCTAAAGTATCTAGGGAGAGGCGACTATAGTCTCTGAGAGGAAGAGTCCGTAAGAGCAGGCTGAAGTACAAAGGCACAGCTCTGATTTCCTGGGCTGCTCTGTGTTCCAACAGGGGTCTACCATGGTCAGGTTTCCCTTCCAATCAAACATCTCCAAACGCAGCTTTTGCACCCGTCTGTCAACCCAGTTAACACACCCAAAGGCTCAGTGTTGCAGAGACAGAGCCTCACATCCCTCAGGTGATGGGAACTCTACCTCTGGAAAGCCAAGCCCTAGGCCAGCACACAAGTCCTCTAGGACTCTTTGGAAATATGAAGTTCAGCCTTCACTGATTTTGTGAAATCAGTAGAACAAATTAAAACCAAGCAAACAACCTGGGAGCTCCCGTCCTAAGTGCTTTCATTAATACTTAACACACATCATTGCCTTACCCATCCAGACTACTAACGCGCATGTGCAAACCCACTTGGAGAAGGTTGCCTTTTGAAGGGTTTATGGGATCCTGAAGAGACCAAAACAGCACCAGTTTTGGCAAAGAATTAACACAGCACACACAGCAAGTGGAAGGGGGCGAGTTTGAGTACCACAGTCCAAACACATGCATTTATGAGCCCACTTGCACATGTAAAGAAGGAAGGGGGAAAGGTGCTCTGGGAGTCTTCTTTTTGCCTCTTCCAGCATGACTTGTGTGAGTCCTGGCTATGATGCTGGCACTGTATTTGATCTCAGCCATTTGGCTTCTGCACATTAGCTCCCCAGGGGGTCAATGCCAAAGAAAGCATTACAGAAGTTGCTCTCTTTGGGACATCAGGGTAAAGCCCTGTCTCAGGGCAGACTGAGTGGATGCAGACAAGCCTCTGGAGTGGGAAGCGAGCCCAAGTGGGCTGGGACTGCAGAACTGTGAGCTCTCAGCTACTTGGTGCATCCCTGACCTTGCCATCTTGCACTTCTTCAGGCAGCATCTGTTTGACATGAACCAGGTGTTCAGGACTTTCTGTTCTGAAAGTCAGAGAAGTTGTGGCTGCCCCATCTCTGGCAGTGTTCGAGGCCAGGCTGGAAGGGGCTTGGATCAACGTGGTCTAGCAGAAGGTTTCCCTGCCCATGGCAGTGGTGTAGACTACATGATCTTTGAGGTCCTTTCCAACCCAAACCATTTTATGATTCTTTATTTCATTCATAAATGAATTTGAGAACATTGAATTGTCAAAACCTCCACCTGAAACACAGGCACTTTCCACAAGCAGAGCATGGCTCTAGGCTGTCAGTTCCCCACAGTATGCTCTGTGCTGGTATCCCACCTATACACGCCAGGAAGAGAAGATCACTCCTTGCTGCCACCGTAACTGTCATTTCTGCAGCCCAGAGTCTGATGGTGTACATATGCTAGCAAGTATGTATGACACCCACATGTACTGTCCAGCTTAGACTCTTCTGTTTGTACTACATGACAAAGCATATGTCCTAATGGGGTAAGTCTTCCAGATACTTGACATCAGTTAAACAACTGATCAGCTACCAAAATCCTAAAGGATTCTGACTTAAAGCTTTTAAAACCTCTTTTCTTCCCAATTACCCAAACATGGTCATAATGTTACAGTATCACCTTCCAAGCAGAACAAGCCAGCAAGAACCTTGCTGCATAGCTCATTTTCTTTGCTATCCAAAGCAGATGTAGGTACTTTCTTCTACTTCAGTTGAATTGGCCATCAAGAAAACCCAACTCAAGCCTGGACAAAACTGTGAGTCATACCAGCTCGGGGTAATGACTGGGAGATTCTTGCACCATTTCTCTAGAGCAACAGAAAATGCTGGACTCCAAGCAGTCAGGTCAAAGGTCTGAGCAAATCTTTACTGTAGCTACAAGAGAACAGTCTTGGCGCTATCTGGCCTGTGCCTTCACATCAGATCAGTCAGGGCACGTGTCTGTTAAACGAAAGTAGAAGCTATTTGATGATTTCATCACTATTTATCCTACAATGCCTCTTGCTATGATATCCTGGGGAGAGAAAAATAGCATGGCTGGATTTGATATTCTAAATATTACAGGATCTGTAAGCAAATCAAAACAGAAGGATCCCTTCAGTGCAGTCACTGAGCACAGCGTCATGTCTCCTACACTGGCAAACTCCATTCTGGACATCAGGCCTGAAGAAGGAGTGGGCAACAGCAAGTGTAGAGAAAGCCACCTTTCCTCACCCTCCCACCTCTGGGAATGGCCCATCAGTTCCCAGGGAGCTCCTCAGCTCTTCCCAGCCAGGCTCCCACTGCATCCGCTTTACGCATTTGTCCATTTGGTGCTCTGTCCTCTTTGTTTACTGGCAAAAAATAATCTTTTCCTTTACATGATCTTGGAGCTAATATCTCTTTTACTGATCAGGACCTCCAGCAGTCTCAGCTTGGCCTTAATCTGCTTATATTCGTTGTATTCTTCAGCCATTGGAGCGCGGTCTTCTTTCTGCACATTCCTATGGGAGTGAAAGCAGATCATGAGAATTTCTGCAAGAGGACATCTTCCCTCAACAGCTTCCCTCTGTCCCCCAACAAGACCTACACAAAGCAGCTCCTCTCCTCCACTTCCCATCAGGGAACAAGAACTAAACTTTTGTCCTTTGAGGGGGAAAAAAGAAAGAAGAAGGGCAAACAAGCAGCTCAAGCGTTCTTTGGGATGCTTGCACATTGAGGCTGAACACAATCCCATGGTTCCAAATGCAAAACCTTATCCAAAGCATGCCCTGCTTCTCTGAAATCACCAGCCTCCACACAACAGTTAAAAGAGCAATCTGAATGTCAGCCTGCTAGCATAGCAAAATAAAATGCAGCTACTCCTGGCTTGGCACCACATCACAGGCATGAAAGGGAAGATGATACCTAATCAGATTTCTCTTAGCTTACATGAAACTTTTGAGTTTTCAATGATTTCAAAAGAACCTCTAAAGATGATGGCTGGTGGCAAGAAACTAACAAGATCATTTGAGTATAAATATATTAAAATCTTCTATTAATGAGCGGCATTTTCTGAGAACAGTAAAGCCAGTCACACAAAAGAAGAAATACTTGTTAAACTAGTGCCTCATGGACAAGCAAGAACAGGACACAATCTAAACATACATCATGAGGAAAATCCCCCATTAGTCTATCACTGAGAAACTTCCACCACTCCTGTCAGCTGTGCTAGAGGCAGCTGCATTATCACAATCTGTACTTTTGCTTCCCACTGGCTTGTCCTAAGACAAAGTTTTCAAAGAGGCTGTGGTCCCTGAAGTTCCTTGGTGGGGAGGAGAGGGGGAAGTAATCCATATTAATGGGCAACTGTTACAAATGTGGGTAAAACATTGATGAAGCAATATGAAACAGTGAATTTGGGTAACTTTCCATATTTGGAGGTCTTTGTAGCTGCCAAACAGACTGAAAGTGGCTGAAGGACACAGAGACAGCTGACGAATTATTACCTTCCATTCTGCCGGAAAAAATTATCTTCAAAGTCTCTCAATTTTTTTCTGATCCGCTTTTTCTCTTCCCTGACTTCTTGGAGCTGCTCTAACAGTTCAGGGCTGTTGGGTTTAAATATAAATGGGATCATACATATGCCCACAGTTATAACAGGAAACATACAGTAAATCTACAAATGTATGGTTGTAGGTATGCCAAGCAATGGAACTGCTCCTTCAAGCAGCTCTTGGCAACTTGATGTTACTTGCAACAAAAAAGCTCTCCGAATTTACTTCAGCAGAACAGTCATGGACTTAAGCTCTAAGGAGGTCGAGTATGAATTTCACAATTCACTGAATGAAACTTATTTGCTGAAGGCAGGTCTGATTTTTGTGACTTGTATAGGATCAAGATCCAATGGTCACAACTTCAGGCTACTGACCTACATGTGTTTGCATCAGACCTAGCTGCTTGAAACTAGCAAAGCTAGTTCAACATGACCTTTTCAAAACCTCAAAACCCTTGTAGAGTACAGGGTTGTTTTCATGATAAAGGCTTGCCACTAGTGAAGTGGAGCTACTATTTAGTGCTAGAAACCAAAAGATGCAGAAGTCAAGCATCAGCTTCAGGACAAGGCAGTTTCTTCCCAAACCCTTTCATATGAGTGTTTATAGCATTTAAAAATAAAGCACAAAAACTTCTGACTCAGATCATAAATGGTGGAAAAAAAAATCTAGACACTTTTCTGACAAATGAAATGCTATCTTAGCAAGAAAGAACATTCTGAAGTTGCCTGTGAATTCAACATACATGGATGCTTCATGGAGATTTGAAAGCCCCATATCCTGATTGCTCCTAGATGGCATCTTATCATCCACAGGGGAAACAAAGCCGTCAGCATCATCTTCTAGTTGATCCAAGAAGCTACGCACGTTGAAATCTGTTTTCATGGTAATTGTTAAATCTGGCTTCGCATTGCTGTCCTCCTCAGACCCCTCCTCTTCCTCCTACAGAGAGGGACAGAGTATCCCCATAACAGAACAGGTTACTGCTTCCCTTCTCAGAAGCAGGTACCTCCTTTCATCACATGCACTGGGGAACAGGTATGAAAAGAAGTGGATAGGCAGAGCAAGCACTTCAATTGCCAAGCAATACAGACACCAGAATTCCATTAATAAGACACCCGACACCCAAAGCATGTCAGAGAAACTGCAGCCACAAACTCTTAGTGGCAACAAAGCTGAGTGAAAAATATCTGGGGCTCTTAGCAACTTGTTGCTGTGTTTAATTTATGTATTCTGATGTAAATAAAATCACTTACAGCCATTATGCACACTGTATAAAGCATACCAGCCATCCTCTAAGTTTCCCTACAAATACAAGTGGCAGCATACAGGTTGCCAAGTTAAAATGTGAAATATTCTCTCAATAGATGCAGCTCAACAGCTCTCTCTAATGGCTGAATTCAAGACCACAAATGCTCATACAGTGGTATCAATGAGCTCAGATCAGTTTTTCAATGGTCCAAATGTGGGATGTGATTGACTGTAAAAGGACTGCTGTTGCTAACATGTTTCCAACATCAGGTCTGTATCATTTAGCTGGACTACACCAAAAACTGGAGTGGAAACACTTCGCCCAATGCAATTTCCCCAAAGTACACTGATGAATTGGCTGTGTTCAAATCTATAGGCACAACATTTGAAAGTCCTCACTGCAGCAGGTACTTGTGCTGATTCATAATTCATAGCATTCTCAAATGTAGGGCTTGTGCTGTGACACTGTCTGGAAATCATTTGGATTGTCAGGAAATAGGGCCCAGTTTTCTCTGACATGCAGAGACATTGCTGGAAGGCAGATTTCAACTTTAATACAAGGAATGAAGCATAAGCATTAGAGGAAGGTAATCAATGTTAGCATGGACGGTAAGTCTCAAGTATGTAGGTAGGTGTTTATATTTACTTTACAACTATGTAACTCTAGCCAGGAAGGACCTAAGCACATGCATATCTTTAAAAGCTTTTGAGGGCTAATATCACTGAAGCCTTCAAGCATATGCAAAAGTATATTGTTGTACTGCAACCAAAGAAGCCATTTTCTTTACTTTTTTTTCCATGTGATTCCTTGTGAATGGTTTAACTATTCTTAAGAGATTGCTTCCATATTTCAAGCAAAAAGGGAGAAAGTAACATTAGGACCTGTCATAGTCCTATTAAATCCTTAAAGCCAGTGACTTTTAAACAAATACATCTACATGAAATCAGTGTTTGCCCAAAGTTTTCTTTCTATGTTAAAGCTCTAGGCCATGAAAATGCAATTCGAAGCCACAGACTGAGAATTACAACCAAGATGGAGGCTGGAGGATTTAAGAAATGATTAGCTGGGGAGAAGTTTTGTGTAATAATAATAATAATAATAATAGATACAGAGAAGTTTGAATACATCTCAGGAAAATCTGCAGGGAACTTGTGAAAGGTAAAGCAATACTTAGCATATGATTAGATAAGACCATTTCTCTAAATGTAAATGATACTGTTCAAACAGAAGGCACAAAACCCAGCAGTCACCTACTGCTCTTAAAACCTGCAAACAACTTCAGCCTGGGCTGGAGGGTGGAGACCATATTTACTGGTCCCCAAGTATGCCATCCTGCCCTGTCAGGTAAAGGCAACTCCAACAGCAACAGGAGAACACTGATCCTGCTGTGGCATGGAGGAGAGTTTGCCAAGTCAATCTTAAGCAGTAAAAATGTAATGCTTTGTATTAGGGGAATCTCTCTGGCACCAAAAGAGGAGCTCCTGGGCCCTTTCTTGGGACAGCAAGTTGCTTCTGGAGAGAAAGGAAGCAGTGTGACAAAGTGCTCCCAAGGACACATGCGAGGTGTGTTCCCACAGACACCCATGAGCCCATCTCGCTTCCCTCACTACAGGGCATCAGCACACTGCCCAAGCCAGCAGTGATTACTCAGGAGTGAGCCTCCTGCCAATGGAAGCCCATGGGAGGAAAAGAAAGTGTAGAAATTTCACTTGTTTAGACCTCAGTGCCAAAACAGTACATCTTGCTGTCACAAGACCTCTTAAAGCATTTTGCTGTTTAAGGAGTGAATTAGAGGGATTCTTAGGAAGAATTTGAATGGAAACAGCCATCTAAGGCCTTCACTATAAGCAAGTCTCATATGGGAATCTTATTTTAAACCTGCACTGGCATTTACACCTCAAACCAGAACTATCTTCACTGACTAGAACCATCTGGCTTGCACCTGCTTGGATTTTCAAGCAATCACAAGGCATTTAAATTTTCCAGAGTTACAAACATAAAATCTCCAGAGTACCCCATCATCAGCACTCTCAGCAAGCAAGCTTCCCAAGGACTTTTTTTAGCACAGACAATATTCAAGATGCTGTACCTAAATGTTTGGTAAGCCTTCACCTCAAATCACCTTTCAAGCTTCTATTCAACTCTCCCAAAAGCTTCAAAAAAAAGAGAATCAAAAACCAAAACACCTGACAGTGGCTCAAGACAGGCAGCTCTGCCTGTAGTGGACCTGCACAAGGGGTAACTTTTGGGGCCTTATGGCAATTTCCTGTCTTTAGTTCTGAGTGCAATTCTGTGTTGCCCCATAAAGCTTCCCAGTTAAGCGTTAAGAGGCATGTAAGTATAAATGGGCTGTCACCCTGATCTTCAGTCAGAAATCTCTCATGATTTGTATTCTCTGCAGGACACTGCTGAGCTGACACAATGCAGCACCACCCACAGTGGTCAAGGATCATAACTGATAGCTGTAAATTTTGACTCTGGGTGCAAGCATAGGTGAAAAAGAGAGGACATGCTAATATAAAAAAATAAACACAAATAGCCCCCACCAGACCACTATTACAGTTTTGATCCAACAGTTATCTAGAAAATACCAAGAGCTCAGTGGTGATTATCCAGCCTCCAAACAGCACCTTAACATTTTCAGTCTGCAACCTGCTTTTAATGAATACGTGCCTTGAACAGTCCATTAATATACAACCTACCATAACTGCTTCATAATCAAACCACCTTGGATGTCTAGGTCTGCAGTATTTACACCATTAATCAAATTCTGGCTGGATAACAGAAAAATGACCCAAGTGTGCTGAGGCACTTTTTGTTACCCTTGCAGTTTAACAGGGAAAAAAGCAATTCAGGGCCCAGCTCCATGCTACATGTCCTGGTCAAACACTAGACCTCCCTTCTTTTGAGGGGAAGAAGGACCAACATCACAGCAGTCTTCAACCACCCACACTACTATACCACAGCAACATAAGAAAGAAACACAACAATCCTGCATCCAAACCTGACTTAGCATTAACTAACAGAACCGAGCTGTTCTTTCTTCCATCCTCATGTGACTTGCTTAGAAATACCCTTCACAAGGTGGTGACAAAGAGCCCTGGATAAAATAAGCATGTGAATGGGAGTAGGGAAGGATCACTCAAGTGCCTCAGTTGGCTCCACATGTGTTAGTTTTGTGAGAGCTCATTCCTGCCATGGTGCTGTGTGCAAACTGCAGAGCTTTGGAGTGAGAGAAACTACCACAGAACAAGTTAGTGTCATTAAAAGAAAGGAGGGAAGCAAGAAAAAAGCAAGGTACAAAGGGAACTGTGACCTTTTTTCTTAAAGAGCAAAATAAAATCTATCCTGTGCAGGTGGAGGGGGAAGGAGAAGGGTGGGAAAGAGTGCAAAGGAAATACTGTAGTCTTATCTACAAGGGAAGAATTTGATCAGAACTGGTGAGGCTTAAAGAGGCTACTGATTTTTCAGGAGGACACTGCAAAAAAACTGACACTGATGGAAAAAAGTATCAATCAACCATTCTCTTTCACTGGTATAAAGGGGAAATCGATGCAAACTGAGCAATTAGTTAGCAGCTGGAGGTCTTCACCTTTATCTCCTTGAAGAAGGAAGCTGTTTCGCCCTCGATAATTGGCTGCAGCAAAGGGCTTCTCCGCTTGCTGGAGGGGGAACCCTGTGACAGGTGTTAACAAGTATGTTACATTATGAACCCCTTTCTCCTCCACCACCTGCTCTCAGTGCATTCTCATCCACACATTCACTCTCAGCTCACTGCTGGACCATCAGGAGAAAGCTACTTCTTAAAGGACAAAACCGTGCCTTGCAAATCCCCGAAACATTGGTCATTTTCTCTCAGGATGTTGCTTAGCAAGGGACATCACCGCCAAACACTTCTAAGGAAAAAGCTTGGATACTGGAATACCAGCTGGGCAGGAACTACAAAGTAAAGGCTGCAAGAAAACAAACCCCAGGTCAAGGCCCATACATACACACAACATCTGGTTGGCTGTCGCGAGCTATAGTGTAAGCTCGCCTAAACTCTACAGGCTTGCTTTCCAGGAGCTCAATTTCCCACTAAGGTGCCTAATGATGTAGGGATGGATTTTCAAATGTATCCTGCCTCTGCATGAGCCTCTCACTGTTCTCACTTAAGGGGCTGGGGAAAGCCAGTCTTGTCTCTTCTCTGCCAGCCGCTGTGCAATTCCAGTTTTGTGCCTAAACAGGAACTGAACTGTGTTTTGAGAACTTTGCATTAAACAGCCCGTGCACAGCTACACGGTTTCTTCCTTTCTGATTGCCAGCACTGTCTTCACAGCACACATTTTAAGGAGTTCTTTGCATATTCAAGGAGAAACAGCATTTTGTTTTGTTTTAAATGCAGGACCACCCCCCTCTATTTGCAGAAAAAGCCACTTCTCAGTGTGACTGTACTGAGCAATGCTGTGCCAGTCTATTCACTTCACTGGTGGTCTATGAAAAGTAGCCAGGACATTAGTGCTACTTGGGAATAGCAAGAAAAAAAAGGTAAAGGATCATACATGACAGATAGAATAAACAGGAACCATGATAAACAGTTCTCTTTCCATAGACAGGCTAAAAGTATTCCGTGTGTACTTTTTAGATCAAATAATTTTTTAAAAGTAACCTACACAAGGTGTCTGAAATTAGACATAGTGCATTTGCTCCCTAGAGGGGTGCACTGGATTCCTTGCTGGTGGCAGTGCCTCCTTGTCAAAGCACCACCTCAAATGAAGGAATATCCACCACTTGCAGGATCTCTTTAATACAAATGAAGTGTTTGGAGACTGTTGGCCTTCTTCCCTCAGACCGGTATGTCCTGTGGGACACAGACCCACACAAGTCTGTGTTCCTGACATACAATCCTGCATAACCAAGCAGCATGGAAGACCTGCAGGTCAGAGTGGACTGATAAGGAAAGGGAAGTGAGGCTGTAGCCAAACATAAGATGATGAAATACCAGCAGCAGCCCAATGGAAAGAGGAAAAACAATACAAGGTGAAACGTGCCCCATGGCTCATGGTGGGCACTAGAGTCCCTTGACCAGCTTTGCTCAACTTCAGTATACAGTGAGTCATTGGTTCACTCATTTGCTTGGTCTCTGAGTTATAAGATAGGTTAGGACTTGGCCTTAGCAATTGGGTTGTATGCAAAAATGTGGTGATTCCTGTTTCCTCAGCTCTAAACCAAATAACAGCCCTCAAAAGAACATTCTACTCACAATGATAGGGATGGTGCTGGCTCTGGAGAGGATCTGCTTGACCAAGCGATATCTGTCATACAATGGCTTCATCACCTGTCGTTCATTTTTGGTAACCTGAAAAGGCAAAAGAAGAGAGATCCATGAAACTTGCAGCAGATACTCCATTCCTTAATGCATGTGCCTCTGATCACTATTAGGCAGAGAGGGCTTGAAGGGAATTTCATGAAGGCGAGAGATGATGCCAATCTCACACACTAGCCCTGAAACTGGTCATGCAAGTGCTTGTGTAGGTCACTGCATCTCCTATCCCAGGTGCCAGATGAAGCAGCACCTGAGCTTTGGTGTGTCTTGTAATGTGGCTGTATGAGACAGACAGTTTAAATGACGAACTCAGTACCATATATCCACAGCACAAAATGATCAGTAAAAGCAGTGGTCTGTGCTTGTAATCATGTCTACCATCACAAGGCACAACGTGAGGTTTCCCACCCTTATTCTTGTGGCTGGGACCTCAGAGGCAGTGTTTATGACCCCTGAAAAGAAAAAGCAGCTGCAATGACTAGATACTGCAATGTAAGGAGACTTTCCCAGGGCAGCTTAAACTATAGATTTCACAAAAGCTGACTTTCCAGCTTTGCTATTCTTCCTGATTTCCCATCCAAGCCAGCAGTTCTTCACCTTTTTAACTCCCTAGCCTTGCCCTCCACCCCTCCTCCCAGCAACCTTGCTGGGGAGAAGTTACCACAGATCTGAGAAGGACGAAGGTGCCAGAGCTGCTTGGCATAGAGAAGACAGAATGTCGTAATGCCCACCCTAAGCTTTCCTTAAATTGTTCTGTCCCTAACTCCACTTGTGCTTCCTCCTCAGCTTGAGAGTATTACAAACTGCGAGCGTTCATTCCAAGTTTTCTTTCAGATCCAAGATAGGCCAAAAATTTCAGCAGTACTGCCTGCAGGAGAAGGGAAGACCTCACAGACAGTAGCTAGTGTGGGGAAGCACAGGCCTGTTCAACTAAGTACTAGTTGTGAGAAAGTTGGGTTTTATTTCTTCAGTGTTTTGCTACAGCAGAGTTAAAAAACAAGCAAATAAAATACTCAGCAGAACTAACCTGATCATCATCTTTCTTTGTATTCAGCACTGTCTGACCCACATCCTATGACTGCCCTTCCATTAAACCTTTTGTCTAACTTTAGATTACAAAGCTCTTATGAGGGGAAGCTTTAACTGATTCTGATGTCATGCCTATCTTCCTCAAGGCTTTTTACTGCTGCTAATCACCAAAGCATCTGAATGGCTGCCATACAAAAATTCTGTAACAGAAATAGGAGGAGAGGGAATACAGCTTGAGACAGGGAGGAAATTCTAAAAGCAACTGTCTGCAGTTGAATTTCACTGGAATAAGCTTTCTAAAGCCTTCACATCCTCCCTCCACCGTAGGAGAGGTTGTGCTTTTGCAAGGCGCAGAATAGCTGTTAAATATTGCCAGGAGTGGGGCTGGCAGGGATGAACACTAAGAATCTGGAGGTAACACCTTCCTCCTGATAACTATGCCTGTTTCCTATGTTGGGAGCAGATGAATAGGGACAAAGAATCAGGAAGACCTTTTGATTCCTTTCTGGGTTCAGTGCAAACATCCCCAAGCGGGATAAGAGGCGTACAGATGGGCAGTCTGAGCTCCAGGGCCTGTTTGTCCTGCACCTCCGAAGCACGGTCTGGCCTCAACACCTGACAGCTTCAAGCTGGCTGTTCGTTGAGTAAGCAGCTCAAATGGATTAGAGGGATGTGAGCAGCATCAAACAATTCACTCAGCCCTCTCTGTACTGAGTTTTGTGTTGATGTATCTGCATTCAGTTTCACTGGCTAGCAAGTTGCCTCCAACTTCGGACATTTCTCTGCAAAAAATCAAGCACACAACTGGAGAAATTGGGTAGCTTATATATAGCTATATATATAATTCCTAGCTTTACTAGGTTAGCAGTTAGTAGGACATGAGGCACAGCACTACTGTTGGCTCATACAGTCTCTGTGACTTAAAAAGACTATGCTGAGGCTTAGGCTGAGAACCAAACCTTCAATAAACAAAATTTCGAAGTCGATAAATAGCAATGTTCTGTACAGGAAAATAAACATAAGCCTTGGAATGGGCAAAAAATCTGTAGGTATGCTGAAGAATGGAGAAATTAAATTACATGCTTCGGTGTCTGAGTATCAATATGGAAAAAGAACGAAGAGAATTAATTTAAGCACTGGGAGTTAAGGTATGGGGCCTGACTCAGCCTTTCAGGCTTCCACCACTGACTTACAGCACTCTTAACAGAGAGAAAATGTTGAGCACATGGCCAAACTGTCCCACTAGGTAAACATAAGTAATACCAGCAAAACCTGAGTATATTTTGGGAGAACATCAAAATGCAAAAGGACTGTTGGAATAATAGAGCCTTTGACACAACTCTGGGGCACACTCCACATGGCAAAAGACCAGCAGCTGAGAAACAGACCACTGTTTGCATTGTTAGAGCAGCTCAAGAATTTCTGCAGAGATGAACTTTTTGGCTTAACTAAAATAGTTCAGTTCCACCTTTTCAGGTTCATCTTTAACTGGTGCAGAAAGACCCAGTTGCACAATAAATCTGAGCTCCATTGTTTTTCTTGTTTTGTTAAATATCTTTAAGAAAAAAAACCAACTTGGCTGAACTATCCCCATTCTCCTCAAGCTCTCAGTACTTTTCCACTGCTGCAGTGCCAGGAGCTAGGAACAGCAAAAGCTGATCAGCTGCAGTCTTCCTTGCCATGCAGTTCAGTGTTGCTAGGTATAGACTGCTTACTTAAATTGAAAAGCAGTTGTATAAATAAAGCATCAGAAAGGGGAGAAAAAATACAGACACACTGACAAGTTAGGCTCTGAGCTTGATTTCTTTTTAAACAGATTTAATTAAGTTTACTTCAAGATGCCACCTGTTGATTTATGTGATTGCAAAAGCAGCAAAAGTAAACTCTATCTCATGAAGAAGAGAGGAAAGGTTAAGTGGATTCCCTTATGCTGGCCTTTCGCTATTTTACACAAGAATAAAACTGCATGTCCTCTCTTATAACTTCGCTGTTTTTAGTTGCTGGCATATATGATTATACATTATTAGCACTTCATGAAGGCATTTAAATAAATTACTGAGCCTTTTTTAAAACAATGGACAAAAGAGGAAATAATTCAGGAGCAAAAGGAGGAGATCAGAATCCCCTGTGGCAGCAGAATGACAGATTTGTCAGCTGCACTAATCAAGTACTCCTTATAAGCAGTAATTTGCTGCTCCCAAGCCACTGCTCAAGGGATTAGCACCACTCTGAAACTACGTTACTTTACCTATACAATTGGTAGCAAAGATAATAATGTAATCACTGAAAGAGGAGGAGGGATTCATGCAACTTGAGGTGGCCTGGAAGTCACCATGTCTCTGCCACAGCAGAGATCAACAGGACACAATACTTAATTTTCTATCTTCACAAATAATTTTTCTTTGTTAAGACTGAATGTACAAGAAACCTCATGTCCTTTGCTTTCACTGGCACATAGGAAAAAACCCCATTTGTTTCTCAGGAGAAGAACGAAATCTCCTCTCAATTTATGCTGTGATACTCGGGAGACAAACTGTTTCATAAACCCTTTGGCACAAGAGGGTTGTGCAAACAGCAAGGTGCAGATGCCTCCCTGCAAACAGCAAGGCGCCTGGAGAAACACACTGTGGGCTCCTCTAAGAAGGAGCAATTTATGCACACCTACCTTCCCAGTTAGCCATTAATACTAGCAAACTGTAAAATTCCTGGTTGGATGTGGGATCACACACAACTATTCCCAGGTAGACTATCCTCAGCAAAGCTGGTGAGTCCACTGGGCCACAAACTGGGTGTTTGTGGATCCTGGTGAGTGTGATAATGCACATTCAGCCTTATTCAGTTTGTAGGGTCTGTACTACAGCTATCTGCCAATCCCAGTGCTGTGTGCAGACATCGTCTTGCTGAGAACAGACTCCTTGGTAACAGCATTTGTGAAGAATTGGAAAGGTGGATTAGAGGATGCACATGTGGTTTGAACAGCAAGAAGTTCTAGTGACTGTGACATCAAAGGAGCATTAGGGGGATTATTTACCACAGACAAAACATATCAAGGTGTACTTTGAAATAAACCCACTGCTTTACATACCGGTCTGCCATGAATGCTTTCATAATATAGCAAAGCTTTTTGTAGAGCCACTTTTTCAGCTGCTATCTGATCTCTTGTCATGTCCTGTGAAAAGTGGCACACAGAGAGAGAAGAAAAAAACCCCAAAGTTAGATTCCTGGACTCAGTACTGATTTGTGGCATAACTGTAGTAATGACATTTTGTCATTAATGTTTTGAAGACTCATCTCTGCTTTCCAGTACTCTTTTCCCAGCTATATTGCAAAAGAGACTGTTAACGTGAATGACACCCTCTGCACAATGCAGGCAGATTAAAAACAAACTGCACATGAAGGTATTCTACATACATAAGGGGATTTTATCAATTATCAGTATACTTTTAAAATACAGTGGTATGCAACTTTTAATGATGGTGGCTCTTTTCCAGTTAAGTTCCAAAGTGTAAATTCTACAACAAAACAAATGTTCTTTTTCTCCTAATTTGAGACAAGCTGCAGTAGCTCTTACAAAGCTTGCCATCTTTGCTTTGACTGCCACAAACATACTTTACCATGAACTAAAGTGCAGTCAGACTGTCTCCTTCTGCCAATTCTGCTATGAAAAGCTCTGGCAGACAGGCTGAGAGGACCAAGCCAAAAAAGGGGCAGACAGTTGGAGACTTCCCTAAGTTTGCCAGAGTTCCCCCACTGAACTTGCCTGACATTGAGCCTTCCCTCCCTAACACAGCACCAAATAGTATCACAGACTCTCTTTAAAGGTCAGGCTGGATTCTTGCTACTATCAGAAAAGAGCCAAACACACACAGTTTGTATAATCATCTTCTGCAGATCTAGTAAACAAAGATAACGTTGTGTGCCCCTTTCTTGCAAAGCACCGGACAGTTTACATGTCAGCAGACTCAAGAACTTCACTTACACGGCTGCTCAAACCTCAGACACAAAGACCTTCCTGCTGACAAACCTCAGAGATTACAGCAGCCAGCAGAGCTCAATGTGAAGCTCTGAAGAGTAACGATAAAATGCCCTGAAAGAAGAGCATTCAGCTGTGGAGTGACCTACAAGGAAACAGATTACCTGATCTCCAGAATCACTGGAAGACTCACAATTTGCCAAAAGCCTTTGGAAATAACAACAGAAACAGCCAAATACACAGCAGGAAACACTGAAGTAATTCGGAAACGTTATTTGGAATATACAAGGATCAGAAAAAGAACATACAATGACATTCAATAGAAACTGAGCTCTGGAAAAAAAAAATCATATCCTAAAAGCAGAGGGAAAGAAACTAATGCAAGTGAGCCAGGAGTAAACATTGTAGACTTTGACAAAATGTAGAAGACATTTCACAAGAAGGCTTTCGTAAGTTACTGTGCAGCCAGGAGTTACCTACTTGTAGCTAAAGGCCTAAATCTGATCTCTCTATATTATACCTTAATATCTTCAGGTCGGTTTGTCTCTGTTCGTTTTTCTTGAAGCTTCTTCTGGATAGAATCAAGGGTTGCTTCCACGGCAGGCTTGGCAGATTTATCTGACAGGTCTTGCTTCTTGTCATCATCCTTTTCAAGCTGAGAGCCGAAGCTCTTGGGGAGTGTGTTGCTTCGCTGACGCACAACAGGGCCAAGGTCCTCCTCTGATATCTTCAGTTTCGACTCTGAAAAGGGACATTAGAGGGAAGATGAGCAATTTATTTTTTTTTTAAATGTGACATGTGATTGCTACCTAACATCAGATTTAAAATGGGGCAGAGTTCAGCTGCCCCCTGAAGGCGCATCAGTGGCTGCTCACCTTTAAGTTGCTTTCGGAATTTGGCCAAATCATTTGTCCATTTGAGCACTTCAGGGTTGGCTGCTTTGTCACTGTGGGAAGGCTGGGAGGAAAGAACAGTCATGCTGAATCTGTGTTAAACCAACAGAAGAGACTCACTGAAAAAAGCATGTGTCACAAAGAGGTAAAACAGAGCATGGGGACTGACTTCTGAATGGCATCTGCATACTTCTGACCAGATTGTTTTGGACCTTGCTTTAATTGCTGCTGCCTGTCACAACATTCTCTTAGGGGCATTATGAGATTAACTTTCTTTTTAGAAAACACAGAACTGTTTTCTAAACAGTTCTACAACATTAAGTTGTAGGAGTGGCTCAGAAGGAGAAACGCACATTGGAAGATTTGTGCCTACTGCTTCCTAACAAGAGGGCACCTCCAAAGTAGAAGCAGCCTAGCATAAACAGCTTGAGAAGTGTTAGAATGCATGTATCCTTACCAAAGGATGCTTCACATCCAAAGACACCAAAATAACCCAAATGCTAAGTTACAGCAAGCTCTGAGCATTTCTCCCAGCCTTTTCTACTGTAGGCAAGATCCCTTCAGTACAAGCCTTTGTGGTTTAGATCACCAACAAAGATGCACACATGCAGAGCTTTAGTTCCCTAAAAAGCTTTCTATGCATCGGAAGGGCATGTCAGGAATAATTAGAGTACAGTACACTGCTACCGCTTAGCAGCACTTGATTGTCGTTCCTCGCTCAGGAGTAGAGGCGGCTGCTCTCTCTCCTCTGCAATGCGCTGGTGTCCTGGGATTACCATCATTCTAATGAGATAAGCAATTGCGCTTCCCATAACCTGAATTTAAATAGGCAAATAAACAAAACATAGCTACTCCTACACACTGAGTGTGTGCTTTTGGCACACTGTCTTAGCAGTGATCAAAATCCTATGAGTTTATTAGGCTGTCTCTTGTGCAGTACCTAATGCTTGGAATGTTAATTTGTTTGGTGAGGATGCATTCTCTTTTTTTGGGTAGCAGCTTTTTTTTTTTTTTTTTACATTTTTATTTTTTCTTATAAAAGCTTTCAAGATTTCTGTATGTTTGACAGACTTCCCTGATGTCCCCTCCCTTTGTTGCTCAGGTATACCTCTCCACACAAATGCTTAATTCCTACAGACTCACTCTGTATTTCCTCTCCTCTTCAAATTTTTCCTCAAACCTTCTGATCTTTTTCTTCAATCCCTGAATCCTCCGGGTGAGTTGTGCAGGGGTAAGGTCCTCTCTGTCATCTTCATAAGATCCCAAAGATGAACTCCGCCTCCTACCAAGGACAGAGATTGTGAAAGAGTTTACCCAAACAGCCACAGTACATCTTCATGCAGAGCAGGCCACTTAAACTTTGTGTAAATAAAGGCCAATCTCACAGAAGTGAGAATGCTATGTTGCTACTCTGTAATGACAGATAGCACAAGATGCTTTAACAGCCTCTTTCAGCAACACCAGCTCCCTAGATATTAATTCACAAACTCACAGATAAGTAGTTTACCAAGAACTTTTCTAAAAGCACATTTTCCACCTGTAGCAACAAGAAGTCAACACAGCATAGCTATCTGGCACATGTCAAAGAGATGCTGCTTGATGCAACTGTGCAAACCCTTTACAGCTAAGTGCCAGAGTCAGCACAGACAAATCACAACCCACCTCATGAAGGAATGAGAATTGGGAGGGGAAGGAGGCACTTCTGTATCATCCAGGTACTGTTGGCTCTGTTCGTAGGCATAGAAACGAGGAGACAGCATAGGATCGCTGTCCTCATCCAGAAGCTGGCGAATTAAGCGACCGGCCTGCGGGGAAAGGCGAGCCTCATCTGAGTCTAAGCCGTCTCGTTGCCACGACGAAAGAGCAGGAATGGGCTCTGGGAACAGTAAGACAAAGACTGGTTTTATCATTTTTATTTTACATGTACAAGAGACACCAGGCAACTTTTCTATTGAACCCTGACCTGTTCGTGCTGGACTGCAATTCCTTGTTGTCAGGCATTCTCTGGGTCATTACTTTTCTCTGCCCAGGGTGCAAAGCAATGCAAAGTATTGCTTGTCTACAATGGGTACCCTAACTAAACATAAATAATGTCCTAGTTGCAACAGAAAACTGTACCCAAAAGTTTGTCAGTAATTGCTACAGACTGATACCAAATGAAGCTATCACCAGCCAGCACCCTTGAGGGAAAAATTATGCTGGACAAGAAAGAATTCTTGGCACACAGCAGTACAAAAGAGATGACCGGATTACAAAAGGATTTTTTTTTTTCAGTTTCAAGAGGTACAAATGCTGTAAATGAATTATTAGTTGTCTCCCTGTAGCCTTCAGCACTCCAACACAACCCTGACATCTGCTGTTGGAAATTCAAAGGTAAGGACTAAGCATAGGTTCTTCTGGTCTGCAAAGGAAAAGGTGTCTCCCAGTCACAAAAAGGTGTCACCAGTTCCACAGGGTGCCTAGCCCGTAAATTAACAATGACAGCAATATGGTCTGAGTTCCCTCCTTTTCTCTTTCATGTACAATCCTCCTGCTTAACAGTATGGCAATCCAAAGAGCTGGAAGCAAAAGCAGTGTTCTACAGGGAGATGGAGGAGTGGGAGAGAAAGAGAAACCCAACTTAGCATTGCTGATTAGCATAATGGAGCCCACGGAAAGCAATTGCCTCAATCTTGTGATCACTCCCTCCAGATGCCATAAGGAGTCTAACGTTTTGTGTTCAGATAGTTTATTAAGCTGATCTGCATGCTCCTACTTAGCAACACAGGATTAGACAGTTTAAGAGCCAGGCTTTGAACTTATAAATCTAACAAATAGTTCTAGAGTCAAGTAAGAAAACAAAAACCTTATAGAAAGTTCCCAGACCAGTTGCACAGCTGTGGACTCATTATTTCCAGTGCCTAGTGCAGAAGAATAGACATTCTTCTTTCATGAAGAGCCTTTTGAAGTTATCAATTTTTGAATAAAAAGCACCATTTCCTTTTTCTGAACAAGGCTAACATTTTCATAGCTCAGAGTGGATTGCATGAACCTCTATGCTGTTTAATATTCCCTCCCATGCATCACTTGGACAGCACAAGATCATCCACAATTCAGTAATGACAGGTGCAGTGGTATTTCGCCTGTACACAGCATCAAACAATGCTCTCCTCCTCTTCCCTTGTTCTTTAGCACAGGAATATAAATGGCATACCTCTGCTTAGAGGCTGGTGCTGCATGCAAACTGGTAAGTTACTCTGAAAGGGATGGCTGGAGGTTTTTGCATAAGAACCTCTCACAGGTGTTGTGATAAGTGAAGCATATACAAGCCTGGCTTGCAGAGGCTACTTTGATGAGGTATGCAAGTCCCAAGTGACTGTCAGCTGTTTTGTCACAGATTGAAAAGCTTATGCAGCCTGCACTTTTCTCAGTTAATTTCTGAAACATGAGTTCTTTCTAATCTGCGTTCAACCTTGGCAGTTCCTAATACCTGAAATGTTTTCCTCAAGGAATCTGATAAGAATGAAGGTGAAATGAAAGGCAAACCCTGCAGCCAAACTGCAACACTTTGGTGTCGCATGCTTCCCTGAATCGCTCATGATTTCAGGAAGGCCCTCACAAGATCTCTTGTAGTAAAATAAAGGCTAATAACACAATAGGAACAAATTTGATACATTTGAATAGCAGGAATGAGGTTAAGGGAAGCATACAATTATTGCAGACATTTCTCATTTCCAGTTTTAGGAATACATTCTTACTCCTAAATAAAATTTGCTCTGGAAATTGTTAAATCACATCTCCATGGAATTTACATAAATGGAATAAACTTAGCAGAAATCAGGAGCATATTTAGTAGTAGCTAAATTAAGCTTCTACACCAGCTAACAAAGCCACTATTAATCATGCACGATGCATGTGACTTTGTCTCAAGGTGGATTTATATACCAGATAGCATGCGACATTCAGGGAACTGCGGTGGCTCAAAGAGCCTCTGATCGAATCCCGAAAGACAAAAAAGCACTTCAGGCAAGCTAATGGAGACTGAAGTATGTGTACTTTTTACTTTGTGGATTTCAAAATACTGCCTCAAAATAGAAACTCACATTCCAAAGGAGAAAATGTTAAAAAGGAGAAGGAAAAAAGTCCCAAAAGAAAAAAAATCTAATTTGAGACTTAACAGAAGAAATGGCTGCTATAGAAAATTAGCTGGTGTTAACCCTTGCTCCTGGAAGGCCTGACCCCATGGGTAACTTCCTTCCCTTGCTGACTGTAATTATTTAGAAGAAAAATACCATTTGCATACAAAGTGGATAATTCCCCCGAAAATAACACAGCAATTAGTTAAGGAACATATTTAGGTGCGTAGAATTACAGATTTTATCTGCATTTGATCAGGAAGTGGACCAAAGCTGTAGTCCAACTGCCTTTTCTCTCATACTGGCCAAGTGCCAAGTGCTTCAGCTGGGAACACTAGAATTGATGTATTGCACAAATATACAGGAACCTGCTAAGGGTAAGCTGACACTTTTTCTGACAGTGCACAATCAATCATTTCCTGTTTAACAGAATACATAATATCTTCTGTTATTAATTCATCCAAGATAGCATCAGTGTTGAGCCTTTTCTGAAGGCTGCTAAATTCCCAGACTTAATAGTTCAAGTTTGAAGTATCTGCTACCAAGATTAACGTTGTCACCCTTTATCCTTTCTGCTAATTGAAGAACAAATTCTCAGTAAAGAATGCAAATGTTTCACCTTTTTTTGATATTGACTTGACAGAGCAGTTACCCTTCTGTCATCTTGTCTTGACCAGATCTCTCTTGCCCAGAGAAAACTCTCAGTTTTCTAATAATCTTCACATTCTTTCCATGTACTATTCCCTCCCACCTCTTTCCATTATGACAACCTTTAATGAAAAAAAAAGTAATTTGGGAATACCAGCACAGAAAGGGTGAAAAAATGTTCTATTTCTTGGTCTGACTCTTAACGCAATTCTTTTAGGTATCCGTTTTCTAAGTTGGCATAGAAGAAGACAAATATGCTGGTATTAAGCCTGCAGCTCTTCAGAAGTGCTGCACTCCCTCTCAAAATCCCACAACCAGCTAATCTTTCAACAAAGCTGTCAGCCATCTGCCAGGTGTTGCTCTGCAGAACTCTGTAGGCACACATATGCCTGTGGCAATACAACCTCTCTGCCAACCTGCTGCATAGAGGGCTGGAGATATTAACAATATTGCATCACCCAAGAAGGAAGACAGATAAATTGTATGAAACTGGTGTATTATTGATGAGCTCCAAGCCATCTAGCTGACAAACCCTGACTTTTTTTTTATCATTACATTGTCTATTTGCCACAGGGTTACAGGGGGCTGCAGGACCAACAGAATAGTGCCCACACACACATCCCACCTGAGGTGCAGCTGGCATCTCCCAGTTCCCTCTCTGCAGCCACACAGCTGATGTATGCTGCTAACACTGCTTTTACACACACCCATCTGACAAACAAAGGAGGCCAAATCTTAGCTGCTGTAAACCAAAGCAGGTCTGGAGGGATTAAAAAGTCTAAACTAATTACAACACCTGAGGTCCTGGTTTTAAATCCCAATCGAAAGACCCCTCTTAAAGGCCTCTCATAATGCTGTGAATAAAGCAATTTAAAACTCCAAAACATTCACTAACTCAGTAACCACCTATTTTAGTCATTTTATAAATAACTGTTTGAAAACATCCTTGTTTGAATACATCAGAAGGCATTCTTCCTATTTATGTAGATCAAAAAGAATGGCCCAAATAAAGCGCCACCATGCCTTTTCAGCTAGTGAGATGACACATCTCTCAGCTAACTAAAGCAAGTCAACTTTCCATTTTGTTTATAACATAATGTCATAATAAACAGTGAAAAAATACATTTTAAAAATATCAATGCTATAAAATAAAATCAGTAAACAATGCAATTATTCTTTTCTACACATGGTAATAAAAATGCATTGTGTTTCATCACCTTTTGATTTCCTAGCCAAGAGTGTTACACACAAATACACTGATGCATCCAAGTCCACTGTGTTGAAAAAAAAGAAATCTAAATCCAGCTTCCCTGTTGCTAGACTGTCTGGATTTTATTTATTTATTTATTTTAAATGGGAAAGCACCAATTAAGTCAGTACAGAAACTATAGATCAGCTTCACCCTCAGGGTCTCAGTGTTGCAACACTTGAGTTCTCAACACTGAGAACTCAAATTGTGTTTTAAACTTCTACTTTTATTATTTATTTTTTCTTTAAGCTTAGAAGTTTGCAGAAAAAATGTCTGCTGATCATTTCGCAAGTGTTTGTCACTGCAAACTCTGCTTTAAGTTTCATCTATGGAACATCTTGTAAAGTGTCAGAAATCAGTTGACGTAGGCAGCAATCACACACATCGCATCGATTTACTGAACTGCCTATTCAGCTCCAAGTTGCTGACAGGGTCAGCCGCTGTTATGGAGAGCAACACACTTCCAGATTTTCCTTGAGGGCAGGATAGCAAGTTCTGGACTTGAATTAGAAACATTTGGTAAGAAATCTGCACAACAGCACTGGACTGTGAGAGAACATTCTGTCCTCCTAGCTCACGACACTCGATTCAAACATAATCCACAACAATTAAAAACCTTTGCAATGGAAGTAGCTCTGAAAGCACTTGCTCACAAGGCATCTCAGCTGGCCCTGACTGACTTAGCAGGCAAGCCTAGCAGTCAGACACCCCAGCTCACACCAACAGCTCAGTTCACACCCAGCCCAAGAATAAAACTATTTGATTTGCACCCATGAAATGCACACTAGTAAAATATTCCTCTTGTGCTATGGAAAATGCACCCAGGCTAAGTATTCAGCACTTGAATTTGGCCGGGGTACTGCTCATGCCCTGCATACTACATCAATAGCTTGATGATTACTACACATGTGTTTCTATATGTAGCATGCAAGGCAGATGCAGAAGGTGGGCACATGGCATAGCGTAAGCCTATGCAGTGGATGAAGCAGAAAGCCAACTTCTCTGTCCTCTTTCTGCTCAGCTGTAAGTAAAGGGAACATACATCCTGAAGAAGTACAGCAAATTTCTCCTCTTTTGTACATATTTGACTATGTGGTGAGCCTTAGAAAAGAAAAAAAAAAAAAAAGAAAAAAAATCCAGTAAAAGTTACTTCTAGCATAACATAAAAGGCAGGGGGGACCCTGCCAACTCACCTGGCAGCAGTTATCTTTGCTCCTGAACAAGGGCTTTTAAGGCAGCTCTGGTCTTAACATGATGGAGACCCTGCCTGATTAACAGACAAGGTAGTCTTGTATAACTTTGTTCCCATTCTTCAAGGCTCTTTCTTGATATATGACTGGAGACAGTGACAGGTACAGCTGAAGGCAGCTCCTCAACCTGTAATTCTTCTCCCAAGGTGCTTGCAGTTAGTTGCCCTGATCACTAGATGTTTTGTATCCCCTTCAGCATGATACAGAAGATCCTGCCCCCGAAAGTCAGCTCAGCTATGTGCTGGATGAACAGGTAGCTTCCTGAGAGATGGACCTACCAAATTTTTTAGAGCAAAGCAATAACCAACTCAAACTGTGCCTCCAAATGTTACTGCATTTGGAGATACAGTCCTTTCCCTTTTCACTGGGAATGCAATCAGAGCTGCAGCATGGATGCTGAAGAACTGTGTGAAGGTTTGAGTGATGTAGGCTGGCTGGCAGGGGAAAGGAGGATGCCATGGGCTGCTAGAGCTGTGGATGAGTGGTACAATCCTGCCTTGCAAAGCCATTTTCAGTGACAGACTCTGCCATTACCTGCAGAAGCAATCTGAGAGTCTACATTAAGATCTTCCCCTCCCTGGCTGCTGCAAGCTTGATTTCACATCCACAGCTAGGAAAGACTCAGCCTCTCCTTGCTGAGACACAGAAGGCACCATTTCGCTGCTCTTTGATCTGCGCCAACAAAATGGTGATTCTGGAAGGCATGTATTTTAGAAGACATCTCTCTCACCCTATACAGCTGATTCTTTTGCAACTGCCCGCCTCCCCTTCTTATGAAATACATGTGAACAGACCAGAGGAAGGAAGAAGTAGAGAGCAGCACTCTTCAAGCACAGCCACACATGCTCATAATCCTGTCTCATACTTACAGGGCAGGAAAGCTAGAATCCAAACATAATAGCATGTCTATGAAGAAGTACAACTTATTTCATATGATGAGAAAGCCTCTGGCAGACAGAAAAGAGCTGTGTACTCCCCTTCATGCATTCATATGACTCCCATTAGTAACCCAGGAAGAAAAAAAATGTCATTCTTTCCAAAGGTTCACATGACAGCTGAAGCCACGCATCACCTCTGAGAACACAGACATGCTCACCCTGGCTTAAGACCCTGCAGGCCAATGCTAATTAGCACTTCAGCAAACACATAAGGCTTCCAAGGCCTCCTGGGAGCCCTTCCATGGCCCTCTGATCAGCCATGCTGCATGTTTAGTGATACCACCTAGGGAATCCCCGCCTAGCAAGCAAGTGAAGAAATTCTCTCCTGTCCATGATGACTAGTTGCTTGGCTGAACCAAAGGCAGCCATGGCTGTGGGTTTGCTTTACTCATTCATGCCCAAAGCATCATAACTACACTCCTACAGGGAAAGGTAAAATATACTAGGTCACGTATGCTGTGGAGGCAGAAGCAGAGGACTAACTTCTCAGTGTGCCTCAGAGATTGTTTTTTTAAAGCAGTAAATTAGTTACACATTTTCCTTCTCTTGCTTTATTGAAATACCATACTCGCATTTTCCTGTTTCTTCCCTGTCAAAGCCCTTCTCTTTCACACCTAAAGCACAAACTAACAGAAGAATTTCTGCTTGTACACATACACAGTAACTGGAAAATGGTTTGATCCTGGAAGTGCTGGACACCTTAAAGTCATCTCAATTTCAAATGAAATTGAGGTTCATGGCACCTACAGAATTTCCCCAGATTTCCCACTCTTAAGTCAGTGCAAACAGCCAACCAAGCATGCACTCTGGAGATGAGAGCTAAGAAACAGTATTGAAATAACTTAAACCACATGCAATTTAACACTGCTGTTTGAGTTGGTGATCAGATTTTTTTCACAGCATACATAGAAGTTGTTGTTTGTAAGAGCCATCAAAACACACAGTAGCAGACAGACACCCTTTTTTTCCAGCTGTGCTTTTCAGATCCAAAATATTATTTCCAAACACTGACTGAAGTGGAAGAAAAAGGAGAAAGAAGGAAGTTCTTTCTGGACTGGGAAATACAGTTTCTTTGATGTGTAGGGCAGTCTAGCTTAATACTTGAGTGACCAGCTGCCAAGAAATGAGCTATCCTGAAACATTCAGGGACTTAACAGTACTAAACAGCACATGAAATTAACTTCAAGAATAAAACAATTAATTTTCTTCCTATAAGTGACAATAGAATTAGTACCCATCAAGTATTTTGCTTACAGTTTCACCAGACTTTCAGTTCCATATTCAGACAAAACTGCTTTCCTGTTATTTTTGGCAAGGGAACACAGTAACATGATATACCCACCCCACTCAGTTTTCCCCACTCTCTCATTTCACTCATACAACCAGCCATCACACAATCCTACCTTCCCAGTTGTTGTCATCACGTAGTGCTGTCAAATCCAGCTGAGGCACTTCTGACACAAAGCTGTTTTCCTGTTCATCAGCATCTTGATTTCTTTGCAACTTGTTTTCAGGAACGCCTGGATGCTCTTGAATCTTCATACTTGAAGTCAGCTATATTCCCATATACCCACAGAATGACAGAGAAAGAAAAAATGTTTCAGGAGGCAGAGGAGTTAAAAAACCCCTCCAGTCACAGCAGCAGTAAGCTCATGCCTTTAGCTAAAATGATACGAACAAACAGACCCTGATGTTTCCAGCTCCAAATTCAAATCCCCTGCTCGGTGACCCCTATGTACTAATTGCTCACTCACACTGGTAAAAACATCCTTCCATCTGCCTTCCTTGATTTTTTCCTTCTTTAGAAAGCCACTGCAAGTTCCTGAGACTGCCTGCCCTGACAACTGCATGCAGATGAAAAAGCCTCCAGTAATAATCAATTGGGGTGAAAAGGGAGGGAGGAAGGCAGGGAGAAAATGAGGGGGGGGGGTGCTATGCACACTTCCTATAGGAGCACAACTCCTTGGAGCAACAAAAATGCTGCTGCCATTGTAAGGCTGTAGCAATATGGTGTCTTCTAAAAAGCAGGCACTGGAGCTCCTGAGGTAGCAGCCGCAGACAGCAAGCAGCGCAGGCTACGTACATGAATGCTCTCATGCAGGCTTTGCTGGCTCAGATCAATTAGTGCCAGCTAAGCTGTGCTGGCTGCACATTCCCCGATTTCCTGTGGTTGTTTTCGAGCTGGGCGTGGGGAGAGCAGAACTATTTATGGAGGAGCTCTGGGTATTAAAGCAGTGTTGCGCAAATCCAAATGGCAGTGGGGTTTGGCATCTCGGCTGGAAGCAGTGTGGACTCTGGGAAAAAGCCAAAAAATTCACACAAGCATCCAATGACTTGGGAGGAAAAAAAAAAAAAAAAAAGCAGAATGCCGTCAAGTAAATGATTCATCATTTAGCACTACCTGGAAGTAACTGCTGTTTGTCTCACCACTATTACCCCTGCACATACCACACGTCGTGTGCATTTGTGTGGAAATCACTGCCATTCCCACAATCAAGATACACAGTGCGCGTGTCTGTAATAGTGCTTGATGACACAAGCAGTTTTGTCACTCTAGAACAAATCAGTTGTAATGCCTCACAGAGGGCAGTAGGGAAAAGGAAGTGTAAAGCACGTACATAAACATACAGTGTGATACGTATAATCCTACCAACAAACACAGAGCTATCCGGATAGGCAGCATTACATTACTACATAAACTATTTGATCTTGTTAAGAAAAGCTTAGGCATAATTCTCTCAAATATAGTCTAGCAGGTAGACAACATGCATATTTGCCCCCTGCAGTATTTTGATTAATTAGCAATCTGCATATGCTGATGTGTGAAGACAGGCCTAAAGAAAATAGCTGGTACATTTGGATACATTTTACTTGTGAATCCAGAAGCATGGGCAAACTGTACTAAATCAATAGCCTTAATACATGCCACTAAGGCACACTTAATTTTTTACATCTGCATAAAGCTAACAATGTGTGTGTTTGGGTTGTTTTGGTCTTCGGGTTTTTTGGTTTTTGTTTTCCCTTTGAGCAGAGAAAAGCAAGTAAGCTTCATGCAGAGAGGGGAAAAAACCTGCCCAGCAGACAAAGCATACAAACAAATGTTTTTATCTGGATTCAATCCTATCAATCCCTGCAACTGGACAGAGTGCTGGATAATCTCACCTCCCTTTCCCATGAAAGGCTGGCCCAGCCGATCTTTTGAGTTCCCTTCCAACCTGGGCTGTTCTACAGTTCTAAAAACCTGGGTGGTGAACACTCTAAGAGTATTGTGCACTGTATTCGTATGAGGTTTGTACTTCCTTTTCATTTCAGTAAATCACCTCTTTGAAACATTACAACAAAAGGAAACACTAAATGACAGTTTGCCAAGCACTAATAACTTGTACAGCTTGACACTAAATCTGATTACAAATGTGTCTATTGTGAGAGCTTTACATGGAAAAATGCTAATTCACTATTCATTATCTTTTAAGCTCCTTCAAATTTGGGAGGACTTAAATATTTCTTCAAGGACTAGTAACAAATTTCTTGCCAAGATCTGAATAGTCAAAATACATTACAAACAGAGAGACTGGTCAGTGGCCAGAAACAGGCAGACTTCTTCATTTACTGAAGAACAAACTGTACCAGCTGATAAATTGCATTTAAATTGCCAGCACAGTATTTTAAAGCTGAAAGACATAAAGCAATAACTTTCAAAATAGGGACTATTTTTAATTACATCAAGAAGTGTGAAGAGAGGAACCTCTCTACATTTTAACAATTTCAAAAGAAGCAATCTGAAAATACCATCTCATCACCACCACTGACACTAATTACAGTTAAATGTCTTTCCATGAGGTGTGTACAATCTCTGGACTTATTAAGGCTCTTAAATGACATCTGGAGCAGATATAAAGGCACTTCCCAGATGGGTAAACATTTTCATTACAGATATATTAGAAAGATAGTATCTATGTCTTCTTCCTTCTAAAGCCACTCTAGTTCTTGGAAATACTTAAAAGCTGTTTAAAAATAGGCCTGTGCTGTGCACACAGCCAGTTACTCTCCCTTCCTTGCTCACTGATGTAGTCCTTAATTCAATAAATAAATCATCAGGCGTTCTGAAAAAGAATGGTGATACAAACCCAGGAGACTCAAGAAAGCAGATGTTTAACTTTCTTTGCATTAATGCTCCAAACCCATAGAGTGGTAGATAATTCAGTATTCCCAGTGCTTATTTTCCTATTTGTTTTCCTGATGCCATTGATCACCAACCTCCTGGACAAAAGTCCAGCACGGGGAACTACTGTGCTTTAGGTATGGATGCCCCTCAATTTCTTAAAAACCAAGGGGACAGCGAGATGATGATCTCAGTAGCAGTTGACAGTCACAGTGCACTGTGGATATTACATAAATAGCCACAAAAAAAAAAAAAACCAAAAAAACTCCCCCAAAAAACCAAAACAACCCCCCAAAACAACTTCAAACTAGGCACTTGAGTTCTGCTTTTTAGAAGCTGCTTCTGCCCCCATGCTTTGCACGTATCAGTAACTACAGATCTCAGTAACCTGGGGGTATTCTCCCTGCTCCAAAGGAAATTCAGCATAAAGAGTAGCTCAAGCAGCTAGGAATAAATGGCAACAGAAGGATCTTTGAATTCTGATCAGGAAGTTGCATTCTGTTCAATTACATGTGGATTCAAACCGATTTTATTTAAAAGGCTTGCTTCCCCTACACCTGATCATCCATTACAAACACAAGCAGGAAGCCTCCTTAAGCACCTTTTGTACTAAACCTGATGCAAGAATGCAGCCATTCTGCTCCCTTCTGCCCGAGTCATGCCAATCTCCCTCTACACTTGTTGCTTAAACACCCTCCTCTTATCAAAACCTGGGTACTAGAAACCTGTGTTTTTCAAATCACAGTCGATATCCTGGAGCTTAGCTACTTCCAAGGTCAGATTATGAAGGCTACAGAAGTGCTGAAAATTAATTCAGGACATGCGTTTAGAGGTTTTTTTACTGCCTCATGGAGACCCAAGACTGCACAACTGGTAACTATGACTAATTCAAAATATCTTTCCTAGTATCTTCAGACTGGAGACAGGATGAGAAAGAGAGTAAGAAAGTCCCTGTTCCTTCCTCATCCTGAATGAGTTGTTTGTTACTAAAGGTATGTCTTTAAGCTCCCCTAAGCAAAAGGCTTACAAGGGACAAGGAATGTAAAATTACCCTGCAGGAATGTAACATTGTCTTGACCTTGTAATTCCTATACAATACAATCTCTGGTTAAGGCTATGTCTTCTCCTGCAATTTAAATTGTAAATTTTAAAACTCTTGCTAAGAAGTTTACTTTAAGACGATGATTTCATATTCAAATATACCTCTCACAGACTAATCTAAAAGCTTAATGGGAGTCTTGAGTGGCATGGCAGTGACAGCACCTTCTCCACACACAAGCCAGTATGTGAGGGACAAGATGTTGCAAAATCCAGGCTCTGAAAAACACGACAGCTAACAAGCAAGTGCCGGATCACTGGGGATCACTGACCCTGTGGGAGCAAAGTAGAAGATTCATCTAAGTCCAGTCAGAGCAGTGATCAAAGGCAGCACTGAACATCCCTTGCAGAGGTTACACGTTTCAGTGTCCCATCAACTTCTTCAGCTACAACACAGCTGGTGAAAGCCCAGCTGGTAGCAAGTAATCTTTTACCTTTCTTGCTAGATGGAAATAATACCTATCAGAAATGAAGCCTTTCAAGGCAAAAACTGCATAGTGGTGTTTATTTGTAAAAAACCCACAAGAGACAGCTAGTTTAAGAATACTGTCAGCCCTCAGTTAACTTTAGATGGCCAGAGAAAACAGGCATTGTCCACAGCTGTTTTACTGTGCTCCTCTAAAATAGGTGCACAACTAAGGCAGACGTGCCACAGATAACTCTCCCCAGTGTTATAAATGCTTGGCTGTTTAGAAGTGTTTCAAGCAAACCTACAGGAACCAGTGACTGCAAAGGTGTTCACCTAAACCAACCTAAATCTTTGCTTTGCTGAACAGTTAGATGAAAAACACCACGAAGTGAAGCCAGGAGGTGGTTGTTGAGCAGAAATTGAAAGTTGGGGAAAAAAACTGTCACCTGCAATGTCATGTCTCCCTGCCTGACATCCATCCCAACCACCAACCCTTGGAGAGAAGCAGAAGATTATCCAGTTTTCTAAGATGAATGAATCACAGACACCTATGTTCAAAGGTAACAGGCTGCACTGGGAAATCATAAACAAAAGGCCAACAGATTTTAGAGAAATCAAGAGAGACAAGCTAATCTTACTACCCTGGGAGATAACCAGTCACACACCCTGTTTGCAATGATTAGTAAGGGAACTTTCTGTTACTTAAACCAAAGTGCTAACTCCAGTGGCACTTCCCTTTTTGGCAAGGAGGGTTTGAAATGAGTGAAGCAGATGCTTGTGGACTCCTCAGCGAATGAGATGGTCCCTGAATTATGTAAATAAAAAGCAGAAGGAAGGAAAAGAAAAAGCAAATGCTAACACCATTTCTCTAGCAGAAACAAAGTTGTACAGAACTATATGCCTCACTACTTGTTTCTACTCAATAAAAAGCCCATTTAGAGACCACAAAACTGAAACATAAAACCCAAAAAATACCAACCTGAGAGTGCCTGAAAAAAACCTCATCGTTTTCACTTTCTTTGCTACAAAAAAAAACAAAACAAAAACAAACCAACATATTACAAATACAAAACCAGACTTGCCTTGTAACAAAAACAAGCAGGACTTCTGCACACACAGGTTTTTAGATTCTTGCTACTGCTGCACACTTACTAATTCATTCAGTAAACAAAGGGACGCTCTGGGCTACAGCACTTCAGCCTGATAAACTACGCATTTTTGCTTTCTCTCAGGAGCTATTTATGAAAAATATGTCATTTAATTCCAGTGCTCTTAATCCAAACCAACACAGCTCTCCCAACAAACATAACTGGAGGGAATTGTCACCTCAGGCAGAGTGGGGCTGTTACAGCTCTCGCAGAAGAGGGAAGCACAAAGGGCGGAATTCCCAACCAAGAAGCTGGGTGAGACAGGCCCTGCAGTCCCCTGCGCGGAGCATGCTGGCTCACGTGGTTCACAGATGACCGCCTTTCAAGTCTGCACCATCAACACCTGCAGCACTGTTCCTAACAGGCTGGGAGAAGAATCTTGGTGGCATATGTTATGGGCAGAGCCAACACAACATATATAGTGTCTCCATACCATTCTACTAACACGGTGGGTAATGCTGTTCTGCAGCATAACTGACATGCTCATAGTCTGTGGAAGAAGATCTCTTAGGCCGTACTAAAAACACAGGGAAAATAAAACATATATATATATGTAAAAAAAAAAAATCACCTTTCTTCAGATAAAATTTCCATGTCATCAGGTCCTGTTCTGTCTAGAGGCCTGGATGAACTAAAGCTTTCCATACTCTGTAATACAGTAAATGTTAAAGCAGTAAGATACATAAGAGAAACAGATTCAAGCTGCAGGCCAGTAAACAGGTCAAATATAGAAGCATCCACCAGGACTTCTAGAAACAAAACAACAAGCAGACTCCTGCCTGCTGCCCATTCATAACAAAGCAAACCCCATATTTTATTGCCCACAACCTGCCAAAAAACAACAGCTGCTCACTGCTTTATCTCTTTCATCAGACAACCTCAAAACGTCTAACAGAATATGCTGCATAATACCCTGCCAGTTCCCACATTCGCAGACTGACAGGCTGAGCTCGAGAGTGACTTTATGGTATGTACAAGTCCTGAAAGAGCAGGTACTAACACCTGCAGCATCTTTCCAGCAGAACTCCTTATACTTATCTTAGAAAAAGCTTCCCTTCTCAGCCAAACCCTTTCCTAGTTTCCTCTTAAATGGGCAGAACAACGCAAGAGACTGCCATATACACAGAGCTAATGATAACTTGTGCTAAAATATGAATGCAGGGCAAGAAATTCAACTGGTTATGACAACTTGTTCTGAAATTTGTCTTGGCTACCATTAGGAACTTTAACGTTGTTGTCCTCTAAGAGCTTGAGAGAGCACTGTGAAGACAAGTCATGTTGCCACTTCGGGCACATGTCCAGGAGGTTTTCTACCCTGTTTTTTGAGAAAGTCCCTCTTAAATAGGAGCAAGTCAGATAGTAGAATGGAATGTAGTTCTTGCCCCAGCCCCGGGAACTGCGTGCACAGACTTCCTGGGGCAGTCACAACCCCCTCTCACTTGCTACACCTCCAGCCCCATAAGGTGACACAGCCCAGTCATTCCAGCATTGCTTAATGTGATTCTTCAAGTTCTGCTGGTACCTAGTTACCATGTTTCTGTAATGCATTTACAAGCTTTTAATGCTTTGTGGTTGGTTTGTGGAACTGACAGTTTTTCCACCTCTGGCTTATGCTTTTGAGTCAGATGCAATTAGACAGCTAAGAGGAAAGCTTCCATACACTGTCCTACACACTCTTTCAGGCTTTGAAAAGTGGGAAGGCTTAGAAAAAGGTATCTAAGAAGATACATCACAAACATGTTTACAGGATGAAGGCCTATTAGAAAATGCTAAGGTACAGGATATGTCCTTTGATACTCCACATAGTCCAATTTGTGTCATTATTTGACATGTAAAGATGTAGCCAAAAGAAAGCTAAGCCATCACACATCCTGCTGGCAGCTTCTGAAATGCAAGTATGAAATAAGCACGCTCATGAAAACGTAAAAAGCAGCCTTTACTCTTCAAAATGTATAGCATCATGCTCTCTGCAAGCTTTTTCATAGCAATACTCCTAGTTGACAATCCCACTATGATACTTTCTGTAGCAGAGTAAGCAAGACGCACACTGATGGTCATGTTGGTCAAAGTGCTTTTTGTGCTAGGTTAGTTTATTTTATGTTCCTTTCAGCCTTTGTGCCTCAATGAGGGGCAAAGGCCACTGGACACAGGTAGGTTTAAGGACATTTCTTCTGGGCATGTTTTAGGACTTTATGATTGTTTTTCAGGTCCAGAACAAAAGTGGGCACTTCTGTCAGTATTTCCCAAATCCCAAGTCAAACTCTTATTTACATTTAAACTGCTTCACACTCCGCAAGTACACAGAAGCAGTGCAGAAAAGAGCGTAAGCACTTGACCATTACCTATCTTGAAGTCCACTGCTGTAAGCAAAGACACAGAGTCAGTGTGTCTATCTCACTGCACTTTCATGAAGTAACACATGAGAAAGTTACTGATGCTGCGCACTAAATCTAAGCACAACCTACAATTTTTAGCACCTCGCATTCTTTTTATCACAAAGGAAGCCAAATCAGCCTCCCTCTAGAATCTCTGCAGAGGGTAGGAGCACTAGATCAACACAATTTTGTGAACTAAACAAAATGAGTCCCAACACAACATCATATTAAGAAGAACTCACAGCAGTCTTGAAAACTTAATCAAATACAACTGAAGGAAACACCCTATAGCTTAGAAGGACAGTTTTTTCACACAGCTTTCACTGTTACTAGCTGTGGTGCCATGCACAGGGATGCACAGCACTTCTGCCACTGTAAGTAGACCTACATTGAAGCATGGTACAGTTTCTCAGCTGCTGACACCATAATCTGTGTCTGGTTTGGTTGAGAGGAAAGTTTATTTCAGTTTTATTCCACAGCATGTAAAAGTCGGCAAACTATCTTCTACTGTGAAGGTTGTACAAGAATATGCTGGGCAAATTCTAGAGTATTCCAGACTTTAAGGATATCAGTGTCATTTACCTCCTCCACTGAAGTTAGCTACAGGGATCACCTTTTGGATCAACACTAAAGTGTTTTGCAAACTGCAGTAACACAGAGACTTTAGGGAAAAGGCATAAAACACCTCTGTTATCTCATTATCAAGTAGTCACTTGCCATCTACAGTTTCAGAACTTAGCAGAAATATAAAAATAAACTTGACCTAAACATATGAAACTGTGTCTGAAGTTCCAACTCCCTTGCAAGACTTTTGAAAGACAAGAAAAAAGACTTACTTCCTTTGCCTCTTTTCAAACATGCTTCACTGAATTCAGAATTAAAAAGCAAAAAGTTGTGGAAAGAGAAAATTGCTATAGATGGAGTAAGAGGATCACAGCAGAAATACAGCTTCTCAGCTGCCTTATCACAAAGGCTGTAAGCACAGGACTCAGTGTTCCCCATAGTCCAAAATAGCCGCTTATGCTTGTATTGCAGGCAAAAATGGCTACTCAAGGGAACCAGATGTGCAGAGAAATTAAAAAGACATTTTCCCATTCTAGTCCTAGGTGTCATATAGTGCAGCATGTCAGCTTACCACAGGACTGTCCTGGTTGTCATTAAGCTCCGACAGTTTGGTGCTGGACTTCTGCCGTTTTGGTTTATTCCTTTCACTAAGATATCCAGAGCTGTTGTCTTGTAATTTTTCTACTTCTTGAGCAGCTAGGATACAGTCTTCAAGACTGCTGAATCCAGAGGGAATGTTTTCTTTGTTGACAACTTCCCTAAAAAGAAAAGGGACATTACAAAAAGAGCTTGTTTAAAACACTCTCCCGCTACATTTATGGTAGCAACAGAGAAATACATTATGCTGACTGGTGCAGTTCCAGCAACATTACCTACGCCCTATGAAACCAGTATCTCTGGTTCTTCCTACTGCAGCAAACAACACACACGGTGCAATGCCAAATCCCACTGAGGAGTGAAAGCCACGTGTGTATACCTCAGGTGAGAAACTATGAGGATCAATGTTTGGGACTTGATTCACTTCCCACTAAAGTCAACACAGAGAATCATATTGAGCTGGATTAGCTCCTGGCTGTCTGTGGTATTTTTATAGGGAATACACAGTATACACAGTATATTTTCCTTTGAGACGTGCTTTCAATTTAGAAAAGTGATTCACAGCTTTGGTGCAAGGATCTCCTTTGATGCATGACACTGCATAATTGACCTCCTTACTCATATTGTCAAATGTAAGAGCAGGATAGTGTGCTTTAGCTAAATGCTCAATTCCTATTTAGGAATTACACAGAACAGAACAGGGAATGCATCTCTGCAACAGCAACGCAACTGCTAGGCCAGAGGACCGTTCTGCGATGTCGGAAGTGGGACAGCTAGCCTTAAGTCACCACGTGATGCACTAGCTGGGACTCTTTGGACTAGCAGGGTTTGCGCATGTTTTCTAGAAGCCTGGCGTGTGGCTTATCTTGCTGTGCATAATTAGTCTGCTGGGTCCTTCAGCATGCAGTTGTCTCTTCAAAGCCTGTTTACTAGTCTTCTCTCTACTTCGTACAATAATGAACACACATACATAACATGTTAGGGCAACAGGGGAAACACAGGGCATCTCATTCTTTATCATCCTACCTTGCCAGAGGCTGAAGGCAGGCTGCTGACACTTGACATTGAAACTGGGATGTTTGCTAACTGTTGTATGTGTGGCTGCCTTGTACAGTGCTGTGCAACTCCAAAGCCTGCTTTCACAAACATCAAGAGAATTTATCTAGATTTGTACTGGTGTGACAAGAAACCAGTTACTTTGTAGTATCTGGACACTGCCAGCATGACAAAGAAAAGCAGGAAGTTTCAGCAATTTTCTAGATCATAAATCTCTAGGTTTTGTTGGTGGAAGGGAAATACAAAAAGGTATTATAAAATTATGATTAAACTTCTAAGATAATATATTTGCCTTTGTGGAAGCTTTTGCAACCTCCTGAGCAGACCAATTACATATACATGGTCTGCAGATCATGTAGCCTGCAAAGCCTGGGAGTTCACCTATGTGTTTTTGTGATAAACACTCTTCCTATCTGAAGTCCCATCTTGTGACATTACAAACCTCTTGTGATCCATCACAAGGCAAGGAGATGAAATCACTGACAATCAAAACAACAGTGACAACTGAAAGACATTTTGAAAGGAATTCCCAATTTTGATAATTCATGGAAAGGAGTTCCAGCAATCTGACATAAGGGAACCAGGAAAAACAATTTGAATCCTAGCCAGCATTCAAAACTTCCGATGTGCTTTAAATCCTTGGCTCCAGTTGAACCTAAACAACTGCGTCAACCATGTGTAAAGATGGCTCTATAGTGCAGTGTTGAAAAAAAGCCCTGCAGTACTATATGCTTCCAAACACGTACACTAGCCAGTCTCTGACCTACTTACCTGAGAAGCCTGTCAGCAGGGCTACTAAACAAGAAAAACTACTTCAGAGCTGCTGCCAGATACTTCGGTGACCTGCAAGGGCTAATTTCCCAGTCCATCTTCACAGTATATTTTAAGTCACTACATAAATGGATTTTTATAACTATGGATTGTTTTACTACAGTAGCATGGATAAATTTCTGGGCAATGACATGGCTGCAATATTAACACGAGGTTATGCACCTGTATAAAAATGGCTTTATATAGGAATGTGCAGATCCAATAGGACTTGGGGAATTCAGCACCCAGGAGAAAACCCTGAGAGACTAGATGTTATTTTGGAATCTAACTTGAAATCCTAGCAAACCAATACTACAGCCAAGAATACACGTTCTTTACAAGTAGTGGTGTGTAAAACCTAGACTATGTGTAAGCACTGAATACAGATCATGGCCTTGCAAGGCCTGTAGTTAGTTCCTCAAAGATAGCTATGCCTTGGGCAAGTGCTTGTGTTAAGGCTGTGGCGGCAACACATTTGTACCGCACAAAGTGGTACAATGCCACAAGTGGAGGAGTATGAAAGGAAAAATAGCTATCATTTTTAGTCTTTGACAGACATTTAATTAAATTAACCACTAAATCGTGTTTAAACTTTGTGTAACAGGGTGGATAAAAATTCTTAAATTCTGATTACTCAAAAGGAAGATTTTTCTACTTTCAGACCAATGCCCAAGTCTCCTCAATAAATCCAGACATAAGCTGTGCCTCCATGTATAAAAGGAGGCTTGATCTCATTTCTGAAGACTTTTGGAAATCAGAAAAGTATCTACACCCAATGTCTTCATCTAAAGAAAGTTATACGCAATAGGGACAACTGCTTGTGAATTTCCACTAAAGCAACAAATACTGTAATTAAACAATTCCAAATACTGCAATTAAGAACTCTACTAAATGTGTAAAAACCCCCAGATTCTTATCATGCTTTGCCCCACTCCACAACCTCTAATAAATTTTATTTTTCTCAGCTCTAACTGATGCTCTGCACAGGCGTTCAGTCTGCTCTGAACTTTCAACTCCAGTCAAGGGCCAGAGTATTTCGTAACAGAACTAAGCATCGCCTTGATCAGAGGATGTAACTAGGGTACACTTAATCAAATACACTCTCCAAAACAAAGAAATCAGGCTCATACATGTCTCTGTTTCTCCGGGCTTCCTCCTGCTCTTTGTGGAGTCGCCTCCTCTGCCTGGCAGACACATTAGAAGAGGCTGAAGATGTTCCCGATTCAGAGTCCTCTGAACTCTGGCCGCCTGAGCCATGAACATCAAAGAGATGCTGCTCCACGGCTGAGCGGATTGTCTTCTCTAAATACCTGTCAAGCCGAAAAATAAGGTCAATTGAGCTCAAAGACTTTGTGGAGCTCCCTCTCTGCAAGAATAAATAAAGCAAGGGTATCCAAGGGTTATGTTTTATTATGATGGCAAGGCAGTGTAAAATGTCCTAGGGCCGTGACATCTGCAAAGAGCTAAGCTTCAGATATCCTGATGTTCAATGTCTCTCAGAAAACCTGAGCCTTCCCAATTCATTTTGCTCTTTTTTATTTCTAGGGATGTAAACCAGCTAATTTTACTTACTGCAACAACAGAGACACTGGTGCCTAACTTTCACCTTCCACTTCAATAGTCCTTGTCATGGCAAAACTGTATTTGATACCCATTCATGCTGACACCAGTCTTTTGTGCAATCCCAGCTCAGTAAGGCAACATTATCTGTAAGACGGTGATTCACAACTGTCTCACAGAGTGATGAGAACACACAAACAGCACTTCACTATGAACTCCTCCTATGCTTAACTTGATGACCAAGCACAGGTTTGGTTTCGAGTTCTGTTTTTGCACTGTTCTTGTGCTGTGAATGCACTCACAGCCACCCTTGACTTAACTCTAGTGTGGGATCACCTTCACTCCCATTGGCAGTAAGAGGGCTTCCACACATGCCACAGCAAGAGAGCCTGTGCATTTGCATCAGTTAAAGACGTGAGACTGCTTGAACTTTCATCACAACCAAATCTCCTGACATTTTCTTGTAATATTTGCTTCCTTCCTCCCTCAGAGGACATTTTTATGGGCAAAATCTATTTTTTTTCCCCACAAAGATCATTTCAAATCACATTTTTGTACATCCCTGCCCCATCCCTGTTTTTTGCAATGCTTTAAGTACCTGCTGAAGAATGAGCTTTTCAAACACACCTGTCCGAAGTCCATCTATAGCTCCCAGTGCTTTTTCCGTAATTAAAAAAGTTATTTGCAGCATTTGCTAGTTAATTTTCAACTGTGTAGATATAAGTATGGGAACCTCTACCTGGGCTGACTTCTCCAGAGAATTCTAGAGAATTCAGCAAAAGTTGTTGCTAAGTTGCTACAGTTGTAAGTCTGCTGACACTGCAGCTCTCAAAAAAGTCAGAGATCTTAACAACTGTGAACCCCACGTGGATTAACTAGGCAAGTATGTCCATGTTTCGTGTACTGACAAGAATCAGTTCTGCAAACCCATCAGCCATTGGCACCTCTAGCTCTGGCAAGGAAGTCAACTCATTGACTCTGCTTCTCCTAGTTATGGTAGCAGCACTGAGCCAGGTCCTCTGCTGGGATGCAAACAAGAGCAAGAGGATGACACAGTGCAAATGGCTTCCCTAAACATGCAAGTTCTGTCTAACCAAAACATCACAGCCACAGCGTGAGTAAAGAACCAAGGGCCTACGAATTTTTCAGAAGCAAGTGATTTATAATCATTGCAGATGCTTTGGTTTGGGAAAACACTGTCTTTATATAAGAACAAACCTTAAAGAGAAATCAAAGAATAACCATTAATACTTTAGAAAGCTCCAATATACAAAAAAATGGTAGCTACAAAATTGTAAAAGAGACACTTACTCTCCTGTAGCAGGAATGTTACTACTGACTTGTGATACGTGGGCACTGTGTAAAAGAAAAAGAGAGGAGAAAGTTAGATCTAATTATCACAATAACATCTTAAACCCTCTTGTTCTTTGCAGCACTAAGGTTTAAAGGTTTAAGCTGCCTCAACAATTGCATATGCAGGGCACAAGCACATGCTGCAAGTTTTCCCCTTAAGGAAATTTCACTTCCATGGTGACATGGCACATTTTGGCAATGCCAATATTCTCAAGAAATTCCCTGTCATTCCCTTGCAGTAGGCCAAAGTCTAATGGAAAGTATGTCAACCTCAACACACTGTGTATTTTTTTGGTTTTATTTAGCAGCTGACTTGAAAAACTTATACACTTGAAAGGGGGCTCAATATTTAAGAACGTTTAAATATTAACGGAGGACAAAGGCAAAACACAGGCTTTGCACAGCTCTCCTGCCGTGCTCTGATATTCATACTCTTTGCTTCACATTTTTAAGAATAAAATGTATGCTGTCTTCCTTCCCTTTCCCCTCAGTCTGTTTTCAGGCTCAGGAAGAGACAAGGAGACTGTAAGTGTCACTGCCCTTCTGAACAAGCTGATGTGCTACTTCACACTGCTGTTGTCCCTCTGCCAAGCTGAGTCCCGTCCTGCCCCTTCTTCCCCTACACTGACTGTGCTCTGCAGATAAGGTGACACTTTTTGCCTATTCATCCCTCCTGTGATCTTTGTTAAGTCAAGTAAGTTATAGGCTTAGGGGTTTCATTTCAATTTGCCCCTGTTATCAGCAGAGGAACTAGCAATACAACTGGTTGATATATCCCAGTAAAATGGCACTGTCTGGCCAGGGTACGAGGCAGGCTGGATGCAATATATACTACCTGTCGAAACAGGCATTCATTGCTTTCAGTCTTTACTAGCTTCTCCCAAAGGGTTTCAATACAGAACCATCAACAGCTGACTTCCCTTCACTAACCAAAGGTTCTCCTCTCTGCTTCCTTTGAATATGTTGCACTTCACCATACAGATCTAGAGCTAGCTAAGAAGCTGTGGCACACTCAGATGATAACCGCTCTGTGGCTTTCCTGGGTTTGAGTGTCACTTGTGGTGGAAGAGATAACAGAGGATGAGAAAGGCAAACCAGGGGCCACTACATCCAGTTTAACAAAACAAAGAAACCAGCCTAACTCCTGTAGTGAAGTACAAACCCCAAAGACCAGCTGCAAATCAGACTTGCAACATGCTAAAGCTTCCTTCAGCTGAGCCAGTGTGTTCACCTCAGTGTGGGTAAAGCAGAGTGCCCTAACAACATGCACATCCCTTCTAGTCCCAGCTTCACACGGTGCTCATCTCCAGTCCAGGCACAGATCCCTGGAACAGTGACACAGCACTAAAGCAGTCACAGATGGGCAAGTATATCCCACATTACCTGCACAGCACCCAAGCTGCCATGTCATTCAGATGATCTCATGAACAGAAGACATACAAACACATGTTATTGTACTTATTGTTCTGGACATGCAATCTGCGTGTAGGAAATAAATAAATAAATCTGCAAAATCCCTCTGTTTCCGCATGTAACATTGACTCTTAACTACTGGATAGCGCTGCAATTTGAGGAGCGAGAGCACATTTCAAGCATCGTACTTGCTTTCCTGTTCACTTACATAAACTATTTGGCCCCTTCCCAGCCAAGAACTATTTTTTAAGACCTGGCCTCCCATAAGAGATGGACTAGCAAGTAAGATGCTAGTGTGATAGGCTAAACCACATTATAAGATACAATTTATGTGCTGACTACTACTTGCTCCTGTACGTGTGGGAGTAAGGTAATATTGTATTAACTTTCCACAATATACAGATGCAATCCATACTGAGCAGGGGTGTCTTTCATATCACACTTTTCTTCTTTGTTTTCACATCCAGAAAACGGTAGTGCAGGGTTGGACAGGATTGTTTGGATTCTAGGTTTTTTAAAACATCTCTAGGGTATAGGTATATTTATGCATCAGACAAGATAGATCATCTCAGGAAACAGCTCTTCCCTCTATTTCCGGCAGGAAAAAATGCAAACTCCTGTTTCACATAAGCTTAATAAAAGGCTAAATACTGTATACGAGTAAAACTTTATGCCATTAACTTCATCTGCAGTATTCAAGGCCAACAGTCACTATCTGCAAACCACCTGCGTCACCAAAACCACAGCAGCCTCTTTACTTGAGAAGTAGTAAAAAAAAGAAACAAAAGATGAAGCTGCAAAATGTCTAAGTAAAATGCCGGAATCTTTCATAGCACTTCAATACATTCTGTAGTTGTCTAATTCTCAGTTAACTCTGTCCTTTACTAGTACTGATTCAGTTTTAAGTCCATTAACCTTGCTAATTCATAATGATGCCTATCTGCATAACAATTACTTTGTGGTATCTGGAAAAACCCTACTCAGACAATACAGATTCTGCCAAAGAGTTAGTGATACTGTGATTTTGAAACTACCAACAGATAACAAGGAGATATGTACACAGATGCGCACCAGCTGAGTGAATGATTACAAAATGAAGCTCTGACATTCTGATTTTATTGTATTTTCCTTCTAAATACTGCTTCCTTGTATACTGAATATAACTTTATTCTTAGACCTGTGATATTTTAATACTCTCCTATTAGCCCTCTCTCAGTAAGATGGAGAGTTAAAATCACAGTTTTTCCCAGACACGAGGTTTTCTTTAATTTCACAACTGGTAACTTTCCTTGCTACTTCATTTAAATGCATTGCTAAATGCCTTATTTACCCTGCATCAGCTTTTTTTACCTTGAGGAAGTTCACATCCAAAACAAACAGTGAAGGGGAGAGAGCTACACAGCAGCTTCAATTCAAGCCTGCCCAGGGACAGAGCGGGAGGTGCTCGAGCGCACTAGTAAACTGAGGGGAAGGCATAGCTATGTAAGGATTTCAACTCAAGAGCAAACAGGCAGACAGGACGTATCCTGCAGGATTTTCCAAGCTTCTTGGGTGGCAAAGTCACTCTGCTGTCAGATCTATGCTTCACAGAGCAGGTGAGGTGAGGTGTGCCCAGAAGAGCCCTCTTGGCATTCCTGCTTGTGCAGGCAGCTGCCTTGGAAGGGCTCTTTTGCTCAGTAAATCATCCGGACAATGGGAACTCATGATCTGTTTTGGTTAATTATTTTCCCCTCACAGCCTGCTCATTTCACTGATATGTATGGTCAATTATCTCCACAGCTACATTATCTGTATTAAATTATGCAGCGCTGCAGAGCATGCTGAGAAATAGCAATGTTCAACAGAAATTAAAGGCCCTTCCTGGGTGACGAAAAGCAGCAGAAGAGTTTCCCAGCGATGGGGACTTTTACTTTTAGAGAGCCAGCTAAAAAATTTGCATCAAGGCACATAGCTGTTTCAAGTGCTATAAACTTTTGAACTGGCTTCTTATGACCTTCACATTGTGAAGTCTGATCTCTAGCACTTCCCAGTGTTGTCCAACTTGTTTACTCAAGTCTTTTGCTCACTTTCAGAGGTGCCCCATCAGCTCTGGATAATGTCTTGCTTCACACATAAGGTAAACTCTTATTGCATGGCCTCTTCTCCCATTCCATTTCAACCTCAAGTATGGGAAAGTGGTATTTGCTATCACCTTTAAGCACATTAAATCTCCTCTGCCTCCTCTAACTTGAAAAAATACCCACCAGAGTAAGAACAATCTCATGCAATACCTGCACCCTGTCTGATCTGCACTGGGCGTCGTGTCAGCAGGTAAATAACTGAGCTGCATATCAAACTCCCTCTCCTGTTGTATTTTTCACTTAAGGCACTAATGAGCAAAATGTATCAGCATCCATCTATTACAAAAGCAAAGTAAAAGCATCAGCCAGAGTAAACTGGCTCGCTGGCATAAAATTTTCCCAGACTGGGTTTCCATTTATGAAGTCAATGAATTAATTCCTGACCGTATTTAATGGCCTAAATGATAAGACATAGGTGTAATATGGAACTAGGGTCACTCATTGCTAAGATTTATTTACAATCCATCTGCTTTATTGAGGAAGCAAATAGACTTTTCTTCCTGTTCTTGTTCTTTTTTTTTTTTTTTTTTTTTTTTAAGCCAAGCACAACAGTAAGAAAGCCTCAATAGACGCAGAAACTTTAAACCATTTTGCCATTCCAGCAAAGTAGAGGATGTTTAAATGGCATTGACATTTCACATGGGAAATTTCTGAAGTCCTCCCACATATATTATTCCAACCCATGACCTAGGAAATTCCTTTTCCATAGGTATTTATATACTCTAAACACTGTTCACTATCCATAACTTGTCCACTGTGACATGCAACACTGCAGACTCATACGGAATCTATTTTAAGACAACTACATTTGACACACATTCCCCAAAGAGAAGGACTGTGTCTGTATATAACACACGAAAATAATGAATTTAAAAATATAGAGACGTGCTTTTATTTTCTGGGATGTTCCATCACACAGACGACATGCTTTCGTGTTTTCTCAGCACCTTTATGCTTTCACAAGCTCAGATTCAACTATCCTTGCTTTAACTTCTTACTATGCAGAAAATTAACCCCACTAAAAGCATCCGTCTTGTTTTCTTCAGAGCTCCTGTTTTTGACTTGCACTGGCATCACCCTTTGTGATAGGTGCACACTGACACCTACTGCTTGGAGCAGAGACAATCCTGAAGGGGACTCATACACACCATCTAATTTAGCTTGGTGAATTTGGATGGCAGTGTCTGCTGAGGTTCCTCTTCAGAGGAGAGAGATATACCTCAGGGGATCTCAGACCCACACAGCAGCTGGACACTGCAAGCAGGGACATGCAGCAGCCTGGTGTTTATCTTCAGCCAGTGCTGAAGTGATGCAAGACATTAACATGCATCACACAACATAATCATGATCTGTAAAAAGACACAGCACCCCTTGTGGGCCTTAGGACCTCTTATGGCATGTGCTACCGAGGAGGAAGTGTTCAAGAAGGTGGCAGGTGCGAAATTTGGACAATATTTTTCAGTTTCTTCAGAAAACTGACCTGAGAACAAACAGCGTAAACCATCTTACACAATATTTTGCAGGCTAAGAATACCTGACTTGTATTATATAAAGAGAGTTGTCTCAAATAATAATTATTCAACAGAGAACCTGTGGGCTATGCTGGACACTGCCAACAAGATATTAGTACTTAAAGGAAAAGAAGTATTAAAACAAGCGAAATTGTAAAATGCTTTGCCCTGCACTCATGGGTATCTGAAGCAATTTTTGGCATTGCTTGTGATGCCAGCTCTCATCCCAGTTTCAGTTTAATCCTTTGCATGTTAACAAGGAAATTCCACACTACAAAGCTTTTGACTTTTTATCTCTGTAATATCACCCTGGTTTATGTCAGGATGTACTCATCAAGAAACTCCTCTGAAACCATCTATGTGACTAATGTGTCAAATCTGAGGGATCTACGCCATCATGAAGTACGTCTGTAGCTCCGTCTTCTAAGAACTCATTGCACATGTTGAGAAGTGTACTTACAGGGAAGTGCCATTGCCAGATGCTGCTTCATTACCTGAAACTGCGCACTGTTTCTCAGTACTGATTGCTCAGTACATCTGGCATTCACAGTTTTATTACGGAATTATACAATGAGCAGCATTACACATTTTTTAGCAGTCTTAACTCCCTTTACCACCAAGTTTCGTTACAAAGGTTTTAGAATGTAAATGTCCTTCAGGCATGACTCCCCGGAACAATTAATTACCCAGCAAAGTTTTCCTCTTCTTTGAACAGTGCAGAAACCTCTTTGCCTGGTATTGAGCACAGCTGAGTCAACAAATTGTCTTAACCAAGGAGTACAGAGAGGACAGGATAGTCCTGGTTAGCAGTAGGTGAATGGATTCAAACCCCAGACCTCACCAGCTAGCCAAGCTCACCTCAACCTTGCAATGCCTAACAAAAGAAGGCTCCAGCTACAATATTTCTAATTTCTGTCCAAGCTTTTTCATAGCCTGTTCGTACACATTTTTTCTTGCATCAGTATTGTGACTTAACATAAACAATTCCTCTCTGTCTAAAACCCCAATGGAATATGTGTACTCTGCTTCATCTCTTACATTAAATAAGCTTTCTCTGCTCTTTTCTCCTTTTTGTAACAGGGTCTGCCCATACTTCTCTAATTACCTTCACAAATCTAATGCAACTGAGACATGAGTTACTGAAGTGTAAGAGGCCTCATCTGACTCTTGTACAAGGGCATGCATACTTCCTCTATACTGAAAATACTTCATTTTATACATCCACTGTCATGTGATTACTTCAACTGGAGTATTTTTATCCCATGCCTCCCCTGTCCATCCCTCCATGAATGAGTATGGCCAGGTCCTTTCTTTTCCTAGCATTTCTAAATGTGAGGAACTCCCTTTTCATGTAATGGATTGTCATTTTTAGTCCTGAGATATATGACTTTATCACCTATGTTATTACTTTTCATCCTGTATCTTACATTTCATGCTTATCTTTACATATCTCTATGTCAACCTCAGTCATCCTGTATCATATCTCACTATCATGTATTTTCTCCCAGTGGACATCCCCATCCCAACCATTCCTAAATTTCTCCTATAAGCCCAGATCATGAGCATGACTCTATTTTATTATGCCAATGACCGTTAAAGAAAAAAAGCCCATGACACTTAAGAAGTTCTACTAGCAATCTCCTCCCCCTCCTAACAGCAATACCTACAGGTCTCATCCCCTCCCTACCCATCTTTAAGCTCTAGTACTAATGCTTATTGTCTCCATACAACTGGCATGATACAAAGCATTTTGCTGACATCAGACAGATTAGGTATATTGCTTTTCTTTGTCTCTGGGAAGTCTTATAAAAAATAATTTGGTTTTATTGGTATCACCTCTCTTGAAAAATGTCACATTTTGCCTCATTTACCACTTACTCTCATACTATTAATGACTGCTTATTCCCTTACAGAGCAGCAGTGGTGATTAATTCTATGCTTGGTCATGACTTTCCCAATGTCCAAAGGAAAAAAAACAACAATCAATCAAACAAATCCACAACCATACATCAGTGCCCTTTTAAGGAATAGTGTGTGGGTGGCATTCTGACAGTTCTGACTTAAAGTTAAGGCCTCAAGCATTTGCCTTATTTTTAAAAATAACATCAAGGGAAACATCTCCATTGCTAGCAGACATGGTATAGCACTGAAGAATTAAGTCTCTGGTTTGATCCTACCAAAATTTGTTCATGAAGGGACACAATGCTTCTCTAGTCTGGCAAAAGCCAAGTATTATGCAATGTTTGGAAGCTAAAGAGCTCTTGTTCCCATTTAATTAACTTCTTGCAAAATTACCTATTTGGAACTACTGTATAAACGCAGTAGCGTCTGCTCTGAACATACATACTCGTGATTCACTTGAAGGATTACTTGAATGGTATTTCAAACTATGTAAGTGTAGCTAGTAGCGATACAAATAGATCTGACCATTAGACTGCTAAAGCAGACAATCTCTCCTTCCTTGTCATGGTGTGAAATGCAGTACCTATATACGTCATGCACATCTCTGGGGCAACAATTAGAGCATTCAAAGCTGGAACAGAAAAATCTGGCCACCCACTCAAGCTCTCAGTTGTTGAAGCACCATGAATTGCCCAGCCAGCATCAGCTCTCCTGACAAATTGACTGCACTTGGCAATTGACTCAGGAGTACATATTTCTGACATGTGATAAATAGCAGCAAGACTTTAAAGCTGTTAGCTTTATTTACAAATAATTGTGTCTCAGCAATGTTATGTACAAGACACAAGCTTGGCATGAAGTCTTATGCTGCAAGGTGTACTGCTCCCTCTCTGCTCCTGCTAGCCATTTCTTCACTATTCAACTATGTGTTTATTCCTGACTGCTCCTTTCCTGTTTGCAGGATACATTCCCATGGAAATGCATCTCTTCATTCCAATGGACACACTAATTCTTTGCTCGCCATCCTAATATGCCCACATCCCTATTGAAGATTTCCAAACCTGCTCCCTCTCTCACAGAAATGTCCTGCTTTGATATCAAGCTTCCTCAGGTGCACTCCTTGCTTGCTATCTCCTTAGCAAGCCCGACAAGGTCAGTAGAAGACAATCTCTCTTCTGTATCATTTTCCTGACTCAGAAAAGGGTTTGGGACAGTTTTAAGCAGTATAACAGATGGAAACATAATGAAAGCCCACAATCATCTAAAGGCCACATTTAGCCGGAAAGAAAGAGAGGGACTATTATCAGTGGAAGATAGGATTGATGATTAAAACTAAGCAAAACTTGTGACAGGGGAATTTATGCACCTACAAAATAATCTCACAGAAGGCAGAACCTGCCTAGACAGTTTCGAGCTTCTGAAGCACAGACTAGGTAATATCTGCACAAATACACTGCAGGAAATGATGATGCACCAACAGGAAGGTAGACAAGGCCACATAACCAGGTTAATTCGCTGACTCACATTTCTGCACTGTTTTAATGGAAGCCTTCATACTGAGAGTATGCATGAAACACACACCTTCTGTACTTTATGCTAGAAAAATTCTCTAAGAAAAAACTCAAGCTACAAAGATAAACAGGAAAATATGCAAGAGAATTAGCATGTTTCAGAGAACACTGTAAGAATTCCAAATATCACTGCTCTCACAAAAAGCACCACAGGGATTTCTTTTTATTTGTTTAAACTCTGCAGAGATCAAAGAATTCAATTATAATATCTGTCCCCTCCTCCTCTGAAGCCCTTCATGTTAATTGCCCTGGCTCCTGTTCTTCCACTGAGTATAAATGAAAGCGCTGGAATTGAGCCTGCTACGAAAGCAAGCAGAGCGAACTTTCACTGATGTCAACAGAATTAGGCCACTTTTACAAGCAGTGACTTTGCCCTCCAGTTGGCAAAACAAGAAACGTCGTTTGTTCAAATGCAGCGTGAGTGCCGTTCCCTCCAGACAGGCGTGCTGGGGACCCAGACACTCTCATAGAATCATAGAATGGCTTGGGTTGGAAAGGACCTTAAGATCATCTACTTCCAATCCCCCTGCCTTTCTGGGCTGCAGCAGAGGAGCAGCTGCTGTGCAGGCTGCTAACTCACCATCTGGTTCCTGGTTTCTTTCTCAACAGCACATGCTGCCAGTTCCTCAAAGCTTGTGGCAAAAATCTCTCCTGTGCCCACAGATTGTAAGCTACTCATGACAGGCATCTAAGCTATGTAATAAACTGAAGAAAAGAGGAAACGGATGTCTATCTTCTAATTAATAATTTACAAGACTGGCATTAAACCCTGAACCTCGTCTCTAAATACAAAAAAATGCAACAGAGTTTGTGTCTTTGAAGACTCATTCATCCCACTGGCTGAGCAATAATTACAAACTTCACATAGATCTTCTATTTGATTACAGTCTGTTGAGCATTTCTGGCCTCACTCCCCACATTTAATTCCAGTAACGAGTCAATCCCACCCAGAGAAATAAATTAAAATAGCTGAGTAAATACCTCACATAGAAGGGTGACATAGGCGCCTCATCCTCCTGGGAGCTGAAACCAAAACACATTGTTTAAAGTTAGTATGGAGCTCTGACTTGTATTTACATTTCAAAATACTCTTAAAAAGCAGATGTAACAAAAGCAAACCAGTACACCTGTTACAGAGGTAACACTTTCGTCTACTTTGTCCTCCAATTGTAGTCATGGAAGAAAGCTTTAAGTTACATTCCTTAAACCCTGAGAATCCAACTCATTTCTCAGTATCCACAAACCTGATGTAACAGATCTTCCCTCAGATGGCCAGGAGTTACTCTGGCTCTGCAGCAGTGCAAGGACTATTCCCATAGCAACAATAAAGCATTTTGCCAGCAGAACTACAAGAGCCTTTTGCTCTCTGTTGTTCCAGAATTAAACAACCAGCCTACTAAAGCAAAATTTGAGAAAAAAAGCCCCACAAGTGACATCTTGAAAGACCAAAGTAATGGCCATGGGTATGTGCATGAGGCTATAAATTCCCCAGTTTTACTGCTCCTGTGGAAAGCCAACTTGACTATGCTGAAATCTCCCTAGACTTGAGATGAGGGGCTGCCATCAGCTGGCATGCAGCTCCCCAGATAAAATGGTGTTTCAGTGGTCAACTTACCTGGCCCACACATAACTACCTGGTGTGTGGTCAAACCGTTCCTTGATCCAGCTCATCTCACCTGTGCTGCTTGAGGGTAAGAATGAGCTGCTGAGGCATGGAAGCTTAAAGGCGTGGTGGACTGATGGTTTAAGTCAAGTTAAGACTGTGCCTCTACATGAGGTTCAAATGAATTTCACCTCATCATTCCAACCAGATAAATGGTCAGCCTTGCAGGGCATTTAAGCCTTGTAACTCTCCAGAGCAGGACACTCCTTCTTCGAGGCATGCATGAAATGCCACTGAGGTTGATTCATCCCCAAAGAACTTTTAAATGGGTCTGCTGAAGAGCACAGCAAATTCAGCAGAAAGGCAGAAAAGACAGGAAGCTACATAAATTACTATAACAAAAGCAGAAAGAGTAACATCCCACAGGCGCTGGAAATCAAGTATTGCCCTGCTGCTTTCCCACTGTTCCAGCAGCACGGGACCATACCAGAGCTCAGCAATTTGCCGCAGGTACTCAACCACAGGTCCTGGGGCACTGCCATGCTGTAAAGGCATCCGTTGCTTTTGAGCTTGTTCAGAGCATGACAGAATATGGGAGAATGTGCTAGGTGAAGTGAGCTCAGCTTCAAACTGAAGTCACTTTGGGGCTTCAATCACCCTGGCCACTTCAACAGCAATCTGAAGTAGATCAAGCTTGAAAAGAGCCTGAGTCCATTAATCTCTAGAATTCTGAAGAATTCTTATTTACCAATTTATATGAGCTTTTCTAAGCATAGAATAAATGGGAAAGCAATATATCTGTGGGTTTTGTAGCTAGGAGATCAAATACCTATTGCAGCCTCCACCAAAGCTGGCAAGAAAGCTCCATTAGCAAGATGAGCTGAAATTGGCCTGCAGCCAGGTAAGCACCCTACTTTCACGCTGCATATAGCCAGAGGCAAATTTGCAGATTTCACCATGGCTCATTTTGAGCCCACTCAATGTTATAACAGATTCTCAAATATGAATGCCAAATTTGTATTTGTGGGAATGAGAAGGCAGGATGCAAGGGAGTTGGAAAGGTCAGGGAGGCAGACAGACAGACAAGCAAGCCAGTGGGCCAGGAAAAAAATCACAGGGGTTTAATTCTGCATGATTTTGACCTCCCCCCACTACAGTACGCACAGATTCATAGCGAGACAAGTACAGACACCTACAGAAAAGACCTTCCAGCACGTCATGCATTTAGCCCAAAATACTGATTCAAGGTTAACACCAAATACCACAGACCGGAAGGAAGAGACATCGCTTCCGAAATCAGCGCAGTCTGCCAAAACTCGCATCACCTCTGTAACACAACAGTGACTGGGCAGTTTTCAGCAGCTCCCCAAGAAGACTGGGAGCACAGCTGCTACTGGAAACTTTGCTGCCATTTCCACAAGCAAGTCTTCAGCAGCTTGAGCAAGCTGCAGTTGGCCACTGCTGCGGAAACACTGAATGCTGCTGTCACCCTCCTTGGAGACCCAGACAGCACATGGAGCAGTGCACAACAGGCTGAAAGCAAACTAGATGGTGCAGTTGCCTCTGCGAGAACTGAGGCAAACATCACCTGCAGGGGCTCTGAGGCAAATTGTCATGGCCTGGAGACTGTCTAGAAAAGTGGCCATCATTGCCCTCCCCAAAAGACAGCCTGCAACAAAAGCATGGGTAAGTACCTCTGCCAGGTCCAGGCTCTCTCCCCTGACAGCATGCACAGTCTCTCAGCTTGCATGCATAAGTTATCTCTTACAGAATGTAAGTGTAAATAAAAAAAATAAACACATACAACACACATATATTCTTTTTTAAGTGTAAAGAAGTTACTCTAAACTCACAAAGTTGCTGGTAAAGTTTTCTGCTATGTTCAGTTCATTATGTTAATGGCTGTACTTGTAATCTCAATGCAAACAAGTCCCAGTGGTGTACACAAACCACTAAACATGTTTTCTCAGGCAGAGAAAAGTTCACAGCACCGTAAGATTTCTGTGCATCAATGCAACTTCAAATGACAACACCAAATGCTGCCTTGTGTACAAGTGGTAGTTGTCAAAGTGGCACCAAACATGCTTTGTTTTCCACTATGAAACCCCTTCCTCATTTCAGGGTTTGTAATTAACTTCCAAGTCACAGAAGCACAATGATACTGAAAAAGCCCAAGTAACTTTCTTATATTCACAGTCCCACTAGTTGCGTTGACAGATCAGATGGAAAAGCAGTATTCAGCAGGGACCCTGAAACCGACTGTACAAAAAAATACTATCCACTCATACAAAGAAACCGAGGAGAAGCAAATATTTTAAGAACATTATCTGGGAATGGGGGAAAAAGAAGCTTCAGAAGTCAGTAACCAAATACCAGTTTCATTTGATCATCATGTTTCAAAATTTCACATGGTTGATAATAATTGTAGCCGTGCATTACTTCTCTTTATCCAATAGTGCTTTATAGTTTTACATGTGCAGCACCGACCAATAGCTGCATCTGGGATGAAGAGCTCAAAGCTAACTAGTATGAAATCTAGACTTTTGAAAAAACCATCAAAATCTTCTTACTTTAAAAAGATCTCCTGCAGATGAATGAAGCACATTATCCATTTCACCCCACAATCATTGGAGTATGTATTATATAATAATATAACAGTATCCCAAACACCTTTCCCTAACTTCATGCACTTTCGTCAACTCACCAACTTCATTCATCTCAGTTGACTCATCTATGCAAGGTGAAAGACGAGTTGTATAAATTAAAAATAGATTTAAACCACCTATTCAACAACTATAATTCACAATCCCTCAAACTAGATGTGAGACTACCGAGTCCTACTGCAAGCACTTAGCGTACAAGGATTCTGTTTCAATTATTTATGAAACAATGAATTGTTTGCATTGTAAGGTAATAAATTGATGTGCTTATATTATACACACAAGCATAGATTAGTTTAATAAAATAAATGAAAAGTGTGTGAGAGGTTTTAAACTTGTGTATACCTTATCACATGGTTTTGGATATAAAAGAGACAACCAAGAAAAATGTGCAAGATAGGAATCATATATTATCATCAGATGATATTACACAATGAACAGGCTAGAAATGGTTTAAAACCTTCTTAGTGACTATCACGCACTCTATGCCGATCAATAAACAACTGCTTACTTGTTTTTAAAACACCTTGTACTGAAGGGTTTATTAGTATTGCTAGGAAGCCCTTTCTATCATGTATCCTTTCAAAAGAAAATGCTAGAAGTCATTAAGATATGTGTAACATTGAACTGTATTGTACTTAGGCTGCACAATTCCTCTTTGGTTAAAAGGATATACAACCCTTCCAGAAAGAAAGGAAAGCTTAATACCTGGCACAGTGAGTGACCTGACAAACCAAGTCAGCCATCCACAGTAAATGGAGGGGACAAGTCATTCTGGTGCGCACCTCTTGCACAGTCTCAATTTCTACTTTGCCCAGCAAAGAATTCATCCATTACACAGGTAGGTTTGGTAGTAAATTAGATGTGGTTTTTTTTTAGTACCCTTGAAGTTTTCTCCAACTGTACTAATTTTTTATGGCCAGAAGGCACTGGAGGTATTAAATAACTTTCAAAGATCTCCTAGTTATTTATTCAACTATCAGTGATCACCTGGCCAAGCAGGTGAGTGAAAAACAAAGCAGTCTCTTTCTTCTCAGAGATACACATAGCTCCCCTAAGCCAAGGGATTAAACAGAAATGAATTGCTCTTTAATGCAATACTTGGGAAAGAAATTTCTCACACTTCTAAAGGACACCTAAATACCTGATGACTTCCTTCTTGCTAAAACCAAAAACAAACACCAGCCAAACTGAAAAAATCTTGTTCTCTTGATTTTAGAGCAAAAGAAGTAGTATTGTCATGTTTGCGACCTCCACTGAGCTAACAAAATAAACTTGTCAGGCTGGAAGGAATGCCAGTATCGCCTACCACTTACGGTAGCACATCTTAGGATTTTCAGGCACATGTATTGTACAGCATTTAAGCAACACATCCTTTCTGCCTCTAAAGAAGGAAATAGGAAAGCCTGGGTGAAGACTAACTGTTAAACGATAATTTTTTATTACGGAACCACAGCTACCTTTTTTTGCCTTCCCCTTTTGCAACAGGAATATTACAGACAACAGTTCACTCATCACATTCTCAAATACACAATGATGGTGCTCTTTTCTTTCCCTGATGTATCATCTTGTCCCTAAGAAAGAATAAGGGAGATGCTGGCCTTGTTCCAGAGCTCAAGATGTAAAATACCCATTTACACAGAGTTCCCAAATTATTTACATGCATACAGGATACTCAGTCCCAGCCTCCTCACTGGCTTGAGCTCTCACCCCAGGTCAGAGAGTGGCTCAGGGCCTTTCCCTCTTGTTTTATTTGCACTTAATTATCAGCAGTTCTTCCGCCCCAGCTTGCTGGCACTGGAACCTCCATTGTAAAGCTACCGCTGCTTTCCTACTCCACATCACTCTACAACAGTTAGGTGGGATATTAGTTGATTAAATAATAATAATAAAAAAAGAGTTTTGTTGTTTGGTTTTATTTTATTATTTTTTTTTTTTACAGTCATGAAAATGCACTTTGACTCAAGTGTCAATATTTTGCACCAGAGATGAAGGGCCTAAACTTTGGCAGGGTCATGCTGCTCAGCCAAGGTCATGTTTTCCTAATGCCTTGTCACAGATTCTATTTGTTCTGACCTCAACAGTTAGATAAAGAAATGGCTCGCTTTCTATTCCACCACAGATATACTGGACTTCAAAAGAAATAAATTATTTTTTAGTGAGAATGCTTTTCTTTCAGGCAATGAGATAGCTGCTTCTAATGTCAACGCAATCAAACAAAAAGGCATTGAAAATTCAGTGGCATCAAATTACCAACAATATCAAAAGTTAATGCAGCTTTTGGGGGGAGAAAAAGGAAGACTAAGTTTGGGTGACATCTTAAGACTTCAAAATTATCTTCCTCTTGTCTTCTTCTCACCATTTAGAACCACTGTGTCACCTTGGATTAACAGACATGCCATTTTTGTAAACGCAGAGGATTTTACCAATATTGTTTATTTACATTTATTTACTTATTCTGACATTTAATATTAACAACACTTAAAACACCTTCAAGGAAGCCTAAATTTTGAGGCCACAGTAGTGCTTTTTGCTGAGGGTCTTGTCTTAGTCATGAATTTTTCAGCACCTTTTTTCCCTATGTCATTTCCCCATACAAGTTATTACAAGCTTGCGACAAATGCAAGATTGAAACTGCTCATGAAAATTTATTGCATACTTATTTTCTCAATAGAATGATTTACTCATAGCTTGTGCTTCACAGCAGTGGGTAAAAGGTAATGTTTTTGCAAATGAGAACTAGCAGGCAATAAACATAAGCTTCCTTCTTCAAATGAAGACTTCAAAATAAATTTCCTTCAAATAAATATTGAGGTATGTTATGCAAAAGAAGGAAGAATAATACCACCCTTGATGCAAGAGCAACCATAAATTTAATCTAACATGATAACACTGTGGCAATACAACGGTCATCGATAAAAGTCAGCACCTACCATCAACTGTTAGGCAATACCACCCTTGCTTTATACCCTTAATCAGAGGGGGAGGGAGGAGAAATGCTCTATATAGTAACTAAGAAACAAATGACTAACAGCTGTTTCTCCCTGACAGTTATATCCACGCAAACATTAGCATCTTCCCTGAAATCTTACAGTCACGACTATAATGTGTTATTTCAGATATTTATTTCTAGTCTTAACGATAGTTACACTTAAACCGAACTATGTTTAGCACTGAAAACAAGTTAAGCTCCTGCTTAAGTACCTGTATAAGCTACTGACCAAATGAACCATGTGTCATAATACCAGGTGGACAACCCAGCTTCTTTATTCTGAACTCACATAATCTACGAAATATTTCCAATAACTTGGATGGGGTGGATTGGTACTGGTTTAAATATTACTTTCCAAAGGATCCCGCCATCTTCCCCAAAGCTGCTTCTTCAGCAGTGCTTTTCTTCAAGGTCTCTCAACTAAGTTATGTCTTAAGCCTGCAAGATCAGTGTACAGCAATGTAACAGTGGGGTCACAGGAAGGGACCTCTTTGTGGAGAGATCCCTTGGAGCCCTTCAAAATCATAAGTTTCTGTTTCCTGTTTTATCTGGCATTCAGAATACCAACATTACTATTTCTTAGAGACAAGCTGAGGTGAATATGAAGGATCCATCACATACCCAAGGAATATGTGCTATTTCTTGTTCTATCTTCCACAGCCAAGATTAAAGCACAAATACCCAAGCCTACAGTAGGAGCCTTTTAATTCTAGGGAACCACAACCATACACATTGAGAATATACTTGATTATCCACAAGCATAACTGTGCAGGCTGTGCTTGAGAAAGCACTGAGACTGAAGCATATTGTCTGGACAGAGAGGAATAAAAAATGTGCTGAAGCCTTTTTGCACACCTCTTCCTACTTCAAAGCAACATCAGGGAAGTACAGGCTATCCCGTAGCAAGCTGAAATGAGCAGAAGTTCTTGCCGATTAAATGCCACTGCGAGCAAGAGGCTGAATTTCCATTTATATTAATGTATCTGAATCTACTGGAATCCTTGACAGCAGCATAATTCTGTGTAATTATTTTCTACTCACTATCCTCCTGGATTGCAAATATGTTTATCTGCTATAAAATGATGTCAATGTTAAACAGCTTGCTTTTGTTGTTTTACTTCTTAAACTAGTTGGGGCTTATTATGAAAGACAGGGCAGTGTCTTTCCTTCTACTTGTGGTCTGGCAATAGTCCTCACTAGAATAAAACTAGAAAATGGGTCAGAAAGAGGCGGAATGAGTGTACCAGCCAAAGTCTCACCTCTTCTCAGAATTTAACAGTGTGAAGTTGCATAATGTACACATACCTGTTGCATTACAATGGTAAGAACTGTCAGCAGGTAGCTAGCAATTTCAGTGTCAGGATTGTTTGTTAAAAGCTTGCATGCTTCAAATAAAAGTATCTAAGAGTCCAGTTTTTAGGCAAATATTCATATTTTCTTGCTTATTTAGGTGGACACTCCAGAGGCAAACACTGCAAAAAATTTCTACATCAATTTTCTCTTTTAATCAGATCCCCTTCCCAGGAGTGGTACCCAGGAAGAGCTTCCACAGACTCCCTATACCCACCACGTCACAGCTGTGACAAGACAGAGTATTTGGCCGTGGGCCAAATGTGAGGCTGGAAGGCCAAAAAGCCACATACATTTTGCAATAGGCTGTGAATACAACTTGAGGAAGATAAGCAGCACAGGTTTGAATTTCTCTTCTTTCTTCCACCAGAAAAAAAAGCCCGACAAACCAAAACTCCAAGCCCAAAACAAACAAACCAATCAGATCTCTCCACCCTCAGAGAACATACTTCACATACATATTCCAGAACATACTTCACTAGGGCTTGTCAAGCACTCCCAGTACCTTGTACAGGAAGCAATAACAAAGTCCAAAGGATCAGGCTTATTTATGATACAACTTTACACACACAAATGCTCCCTAATCTGTTAAAAAGAGCACAGCAGCCATTAAAAAAAAAAAAAAAAAAAAAAAAGCCAACCCAAAAAACCCCCAAGAAAGTACAGTGGAATACAGACAGAGTTCTCAGGCTAAAATACTGGGTATTTGTGAAAGATCTCAAGCAAACAAGCCAGTAAGGTAAATCAAACAACCCCAATGATGACTGCAAGTGAGACAGACCATGCAGACAACTGCTGCTGTACAGGTTACAAACGGATCAGTCATGCTCCCTACTTCTATCAGATGCACTTTCTAGAAGTACTTGTGATGGATTCACTCTTCCTCTGCCTTCATTTGGTTCAGCAAAGCACAAAATGAAAGGCTACTGACCATGAACAAGGCCTGAGTGTTTACCTGCCTTTCTTATCTCCTGCAGAAACTGGCAGATGCCACTGGCAAAGGCAGGCGCCACAGGTTTCAGCTTTGCACAGCTTTTCTTAAATCTGCAACAGACTGAGTAGAATAAATGAACTAAAACACACCAATAAGAGCATTAGTAATGCTCTAACTGGGAACCTAGGTTATTAGAGTAAGCTAATGCTATTCAGAAAACATGTTGACCTGCTAGCAATACAAGAGAATTACTGGCAGATAGGTTGCTGGAAAATCAGTAATGCAACCCGTGTGACATTCACAGGTGCCTTGGACAATATAGCACCTATTGCAGTGGAGGGTTTAACACATTTGGCCTTCCACCTCTTCCCATGCAATGAAACATAACCCTGATGTTCCCTACTGCCACACCCTTCCTGCAAGCCATCATATCCCATCATGTGCCATTCCACAGACATCTATATATAGAATAAAATGACATTGTATAGTACATGGCTACATGCAAGCACATTATATGATTTTTAGGAAGACAGACTTACAGCTTACGAATACCTTGGTAGATATAATACTTTGCCACTCTAGGGGCAAATGCTATTTAAATGTTACAGCTACTTACACAGAGCCTTTCTCCCTCTCCCAAGTTTTCACACCGGTCACAGAGATGCATTCATACCCCTTCAGCACAGGAGAGTTCCTACGGCAAGTGCAGCACTGCCAGCTTGTGGCCTGAAGACAGCACAGAGTGGGGCACGTGCAGAGATGGACAGGAGGGAGCTCACTCGCCCAGGAAGGGAACCAAGTGTGATTACTGCTGGCAGTTTGTTCCCTTTCTTAAGAGTGGAAGACAGATGCTCCCAGCTTGGGAAGCACCACAAACTGCAGCACCTGGAGATTGCCACAAGTTTGCTTTAGACCCAGCAACAGGAATATGTGCTGTGAGTTGTCCATGCCCTCAGCTGGAACAGCAGCACCAGCCCGTCCACCACCTCACAGGAACCATGAGCATACTGCTACCTGTGCTGGTACCAACCACCACTAGGCATCACCCTTACTGAAGTTGACAAAATATGCTCAAACCCAGCAAGACCCTGTTCTGCAGCAAAACTCTGCACTAAGAAGGGAGGAGACAATGTTCCAAGGGGAAGAACAGGAAAATAAAAGTGCAACCTTGAGAATGCCACTGTAAAGTGATCTGGCAGTGTGCGCTTGTCTGCAACTAGGCCCAAAGAAAATTGGGTGCTAAAAGTATAATATACCCATCCTAAAAATAGATCAAGGAGATGGAAAAGCAGCCAGACTTTTGTGAATAATTGTTTTTTTAACTGCAAAGCTCAAGCAATTCTGTACCATGCTAAAGGTTTAACTGGAGTTTGAAGAAAAATCTTCACTTTAAAAATGTATTTCTAACTGAGCAAGAGTTAATCCTTGCAACATCAAAGAGTCTAATTAGAGGTACCCTATGAAACCTATCATCCCTTGGGGTGAACAGTCAAGAGCACAATAACAACCACTTGTTCTGACGCTGCTGCTACTGCAGTCAGATCCTCAGGAACACAAAGAGGTTAAAAATATGATGTGAGACAGATCCTTTAAATAGGAAAGATGGACTATGACTACTTCTTTAAGACATTCAAACCACATTTCTTTCTCTGCAGCCATCAACATGGAACCCTGCGACTGCATTACTGCTGAGACTTCCTACACACCTATCTGTAGAGGACCCCATGCTTTATCAAGACAGTAACATTTTGGGCAGCAATTTCAGTTATTTTATCATGTCCAAGTAAGTAGCAACTCCACAGCTTCTGCTGAAACAGCACCACCACAGCGCTGAAATGGCATGCTGAATTACTTAGACTACATGAAGAATATTCAGCCCCTTTGAATAAGGCTAGGAGGGGTACTGAGTGCTCAATTTTGAGAACTGAAAGAGCAATCAACAAAAAAAAAAATAATGACTCTGAAAGGAGCGTGTACACTCCCACCTCCTGCAGTGGGTCAGTACCCTGCCATTTCAGAAACCCGACTGCAGTTCTCCCTGCTGTACTGTGGCAGGAGCACATGCCAGCACAGGTACGCACGCACAGCTGGTGCTGAAGGGAGGTGTGTCTCGACACCCTGGAAACAACCTAACCATCTTGCCCCAAAAACGAAGCTTCTCGCCCCCGCTGCTGTGGACCACGGCGGATGTGGAAGCAGGCAGCTAGAGCTGGGGTATGCACAGGCTAAGCTCCCTTACCGCATTACAGCCCCTGCTGCAGCGAAGCGGCGGGAGGGAGAGCTCTGCTCGGGCGCAGAGTGTCGGCAGACCCCACTGCTCTCCGGCTGGGGATGGCCCCGGAGCACCCAAATCCCTGCAAACCTCTGAGCCGCTCCCATTCCGCGGCAGGCTTCCCGCAAGGAGAGAGCCTGGATTTCGGGGCGCTGCATCGATTTCCCCCCTCCTCTACCGAATGAGGATGCCAGAGCGCTCCCCGACCCCCGTTAATAAACAGGCTTGTTTCACTGTCCCGGCGCCCAGGCAGCTGGCCCGTAGCAGCTCCGTGCCTCCCGGCAGGGCGGAATCCGCGGCTCCTCCCGGGCCAGTGGGCCCAGCACAACCCCTTGCCGCGGCCGGTGGCGGGGGCTGCCCCGGCCGCACACGTACCTCTGCAGGGGCATGACTTCGCAAGCCATGCTGGACATCGGGACACCCGCTCCGCTTCTCGCCTCGTTTGTCGCCGCGCCCACAGCGCCGCCAGCGCCTCACTGCGGGGAGCCGGCGAGGCGGCCCGGCCCCGGGGAGGGGCGAAGGGGCCGCGGCCCCCGGTTGGCGGCTGACGGGCCTGGGCCGGCCCCTCTCCCTGCCGCCGGTGAGCGAGGGACACCCGCCCCGCGCCCGGCCCCAGCAAACACAGGTCAACCGGCAGAGGTTTAGGATGCGCGGTTGGTCCTGCAAGAAATGCCGCAAGCTGACGGGTGATTCCTACAGGATACCTTTTAACAAAAACATCCCACAAGGTCTTTTGTATCCCTTCTAGTAACTGTAACCGGCTCGCCCCTCTTCCCAAATGTTACCCGAGGTGATACATAGTCACCCACAACCTTCTCCTCTACAGGAGGGACCTCATTGAACAACCCCGTTCAGCGGAAGGCGTCACTGCTCACGGCAGAGGGCTAGAACTAGATGATCTTTAAAGTCCCTTCCAACCCAAACCTCTCTGCGACTCTACAGACACTGTGTCTTCCCTGGGGTGGGTGTGAGGCCCATAGGCAAGGCACAGGGCATACACCTAGCCCACACAAAGCTCTACGATACCATCACCAGGCTTCTATACCATCAATGATACCCCCTCTGCCAGCTGCACTCAGCCACGCTGCTGCACACACGTGCCTTCACCATACCTAGATGTCTACAGGGGCTGACATAACTGGGCCTTTCAACTTACCATTGCTTTGCATTGCAGTAGATGCTACTGGGGTTCAGAAGGTGTAGCTGGCCAACAGATTTGGACACACAGCAAAGAGAAGTATAGAAGAGCTCTTCACTTAACATGTGAAATGGAGTGATAAGTGATGCAGAAGCCAAACTTATTTTTACTGGGGTTCCCAAGGGGCCACCCTCAAGTGCTCCAGCTTCTACATCTGTGGCTGATGACCAAATACTGCTGTGACACAACGAAGCATACCATTTTATTTCAGTTGAAATTCAGGCTGGGAAGAATGGTAACAGAAGAACCCCACGCAACCAGGGTTCTCAGGACACAGTAGCCTTGGAAAACAAACAGTACTCAATCCCTAAGAAGGTCCTGCACTGAAATGTTTGGTGGCTGCTGAAGGAGCATACCTGAAGTTTTATTGCTCACCTTTTGCACCTCCTCTTCCCAGAATGCCTAAGGAATTGCCTTCAGTCTACCCTGACACTGGACAGAAACAGTTCTGGTGCTGCCCTCCCTGTGAACAGTTACAACATGGCACACTTTGTGACAGCGAATCTCAAACTGACAAAGGGCCATAAAAGAAATGGATCTTTTCACCATTTTAGCTCTTAAGTGGTAAAAGGCTAATTCTGGCACAGCTGGACATGTCAATCTTCAAAAATAAGTGTCAATATTAAAAGCATTGTCACCTTCAAACACAGCAAGGGCTGGCACCAGTTTGGGAGAAAGCTGTGGCAAAAGCTTAGTCCATAGGCTTCCATACGGATGTAGGTCATGGGAATTAAACACGAGCCCCATGAGCCTTCTGGAGAAACAGCACACTCACAGTTTGGCAGAGGGTATCAAACATTTCACAGGGATGCCGAACAGATCCTGACCTTTCTCAGGAGGAGGCAGAGGCGTTTTCTGTCAAAAACAAGAGCAGCAGGCAGCTGCAGCCTCAGAAAGCAGTGACGTGGAGCAGAGACACAGGGATAGATGGAGAAGTGGCTTCGCTTCAGTACACTGAATTGTTTAATATTTGCTCCTGTCAGCAGGCTGGCTGGAAGAAGCGCATTAGTAATGCTGCTGCCTGTTGCCTCAGTACGAGCCTGTTCTGCTGCACCACAGACAGCGCCAAGCACAGCACAGGGCCCCTTTTTAGGAAAGTCAGCAGCGCTGATAAAGCACTCTGCCATCATGGAACTGGGCTGCTCTTATCTGTGGCAATTAAATGAGTATCTTGAAGACTTCCTATTAAATTAAATGTGCCATATGTGCTCTTAAGCAACTAAAACCATGACAGAATGATTTTAGTCCGATACGTAAAACTGCTTCAGTATAAAACAAAAGCACCTTGTACTGTTTCACAATTTGACAATAAATCAAATTGCCTCTTCCTGGGCAATCTTTTTTATACACACACACAATTATTCCTAGTTTATTACACTTCTATAAAACTGAGTGTTACCACCAGGATGCCAATAAAAAATAATAAAATTTCCACATTTAACTACGGACCCATCTTCATGGGGAAGGAGCCAGGGTTCTCCAGAGTAGCCTGCTGAATAAACAGAAGTGGAGTAATTCATATAGTTGCTGTTCTCTGAATTTATACCTGAGCTCTTTTGTTGTAACTTCCATGGGACTTGCCTGCAAAAATGAGCTTAAAAATACTAAGATCCTCAATGAAGAATTCACTAACAAAACAGATGCTGTAATAACCAGAAAGAATAATTTATGGATTAGCATCAGTGAGGAAGGTTAGTGCATGGCATCATGCTAAAATCAAACAGATGCCCTGGGAGAACATTAAAGTTGCCTAGGGCTCCCAGCGCCATCAGCATCTTCAGATCCACCTTCTGTTTTTGTTTTCTTTTGGAGTCCCCTCAATGGGGTATCAGGTCTCTCCTTCCTTGTCTGCCTCATAACTCCTTCATTCTTCACCTTCCCTGTTCACGGGTAGGACCACAAGTGATGTATTTGTGGCACAAAGTAGGCAGACAAAAGCTGCAAGAAAACTGCAGTCTTATCTCCAAACAATTCCACTTCCTTCTCACTGATGTTTACGTTTAAGCCAACTTGCTACACAACAGAGGCAGGAATGCCTACCCTCCTCCTGCCCTCTTACACCCTTTTAAATTTGCATAATTCGAGATGGGTTATCACATATGAAAACTGGGATTATACAGCATTTTGTTTTGGATTTGTACTTGTTGAACTTATTCTCCCACATTAACCATGGAAAACAAAACCTCTTCTGCAAGTTTCACACAACTCTTGCATTCTTATTCTTCAGAAAGGCCAGTCATCTGTTGGCAGCAACAGTGCACCACAGTGGCTATTTATGGTACCACCAAACACATAAGGAATGGGAAAAAAAAAGCCCTTTCAGGACAGGCACAGCATCCTGTCCACTGACTGTATGGTCTTTAGTGGACTGCTAATACTTCAGTAAAACAGACAGCAAAGAGTAAGGTCTCTTCCAACCCAAACCACCCTGTGATTCTACAGCCACTGTGTCCTCTCTGGGGTGGGTGGGAAGTCCATAGACAAGGCACTGGGCATGCACCTAGCGCACCCAAAGCTCTATGATACTATTGCCAGGCTATAATACCATCAACAATACCCCCTTTTGCCAGCTGCACCCAGCCACTCTGCTGCAGTACCAACACATACCACCACACTTCAGCACCTACACCAAGGCAACACCTGGGTTCAAACTATTTGCTTTGCAAATTTCTTACTGAGATTCAACAAAGGAAAAAAAGACACTGGCTGGAACTAAATACGAATAATCACTTCTCTCCACCATCATTGATGTTTAAAGAATGAGCACATGTTTGGAAAGGAAGTGTCCTGCCAATCATCATTACTGAAGTGCTTTCTCCTCTTTCTTTCCTTTTCATACGTAGCTGCACACCAAGTAATTTTCTCAGCATATGAAGCAACAATAGAAGAGATTCTATGAACAGCACCAGAGGATATGAGAGATAAGTGATCTAGATAATGGATTCTATGAGGATGTGGGCATGTCTGCCTCCTGAAAAGCAGTTATCCCTTGCCTCACTGCACTGTCATACACAAATTAGATACTCTTAATAAAAAAAAATCTTGCCTGGTCTGATAAAATCTGAGAGCTTTTAAGCTGCTGGAGTTCTGCTCAATACCACCAATGTATTCCCACAGTGTTTACTAACTTACGCAATAATTTCCCCCAGCAGAAACATGAAACACAAAGCAAAGATATCATCGTGCTGAGAATTAAAGAACGTACTTTTCAAAATACCACCAATACAACATTTAAAATGCTATTATTTATGTACACATACATGCATTGACACATGCATTTTCCTTTCTGGAGTATCTGTGCATATAAACATCTGCAATTACAAATGATAAACACCCTGGAAAACCTCCCTAGGGCCAGAAGATTTGTGTGCACACATGAAATAAGCGAGTCACATGTAAAGAGAAAGCGTATTTGGAAACTGTAGCCCTTCATGTCCAAACAAAGTACACAGACAATTAAATAGGCCCTGTCCAAAAGAGCACGGCCAAGAAGAAAGAAAAACTAGTATGTCAAAACCAGAATGTAGTAAAAGGGGACCCTCAGAAAGGGGGTAAAAGTACAAACAGTGACTTTCCAAGGCTGGCGCTAAGGCCTATATCACTTAATGCTCTTATCAATGATCTGAAAGGAAATGTAAAGTAATACCAGTGGTTCTTTTTGTATGTCATGGGCAAGCCAGTACTAGAAGTTTCATAGTTACATAGAGGAGTCAAAACTGGGGACATTATACAAGATGATGGGTATCACTGAGGGACAAAATGTCACATCAGATCAGTATTTCTATCCAAGCCCTGAGCGATTGTGTGACTCAAGAAATTAACATCGTCCTTGGAGGCAACATGAATACCACACGGAAGAGGTGTGTAATATCTGTATTTCCTATTGTGGTGGTTGCTACAGAAGACCCCAATCAGTTCAGGAATTCCCATTCCCAAGCAAGCTGTAAAAACCTGAATAGTGCCCAGAGATAACCCATGAAGCAAACCTCACACACTCAATGCTTTTCAAAGAAAACGGCCCATGCATGCAGGAAACATTAATATTTTACCTAGTATTCACAAGCTGAACAAGATCCAATGCCTGGGAATCAAAGACATACAAATTATGGCTAAAAATGAGACATTTTTAAATAGTGAGGATAATGAACTACTGATATAATTCATCAAAGATGATGGTAATTTTTTAATGCTCTTACAACTTACAGTTGCCTCTGTTTAGGAACCACAAACCTCAGAGGTAATTTACAGAACTCCCTTATGCATTTTCTTAACTAACACTCCTCTTGTCCAAAAAAAGAAGCAGGTTGCTTGCAGTTGACTTCATTTTACCCCTTTCATTTCCTGCAGCGGCATAGAAATACAAGTATTGTTGGCATATCTGTGGGGAATATAGTGGGCTTTTTTCCACTGCAGCTCTTCTGTTCCTTCCTATAACTTGGATGCCAAATTATCTTTCAAACAAAGCTAGTTAAAATCCATTAAGGAGAAAACATACTCCATAATTGTTCCTTAAACTTGCTGGGACAGGAGAAAAGTAAACAGCAAGCTGAAAGCTTCTCAGAGCTTCAGGTGCTCAGAGTTCCTGATCTCAGCCAACAGATAAGCATGCAAGCACATTTCTCAGCAAGAGGGACACCCCAGACTCCCAGGAGACCTGGATTAGCTGCCATGGCTGCTCTTCATTAAGCAGCAGTGTCCTTTGCAAGCACTGCCACACCCGCTTGTCAGCTGCTTTAACTTGTTCCAAAGGACTCTCACCCCATGGGACAGCCCAGAAATTATTTCTTGGCCTCCCTCCTGGAGAAGGGGGAGGACTGGGAGTAGGTTCCTAAAGGGTTTTCTGGGAAAGCATCAAGTAATGAATGGTTATGCCAGCTAATCTGCTGTGGGAATGGGGTAAAGCATGCTGTGCAGCAGGTCACTAGGTTCTTCACTTGCACCAGTTAGCTCAAGTGCCAGAGCATGGGAGAGCAAGCAACAGGAGTCTGGTCATGTACAAGTTATTTTCAAAGCAGGCTTTTTTCAAAGTTCGGCTAATGTAATGCAATTCCTAAATATTATTGTCTAATGGAACTTCTCCCACTCTTCTAAACCACTGTTTTTATAAAATGGTCTGCACAAAGACCCTTTAAAAATTCAGCTGTTTCAAACTAATGAAAATGTTTGCCACAGAAAACACTGAATAAAATAGCATTCTTCAGCAAAAAGGTTCTAAATTTTTTTAAATGAGCCCTTGGTACTCGCTGAACTATGTATACTTCCCACCAAAAATGTCACTGGTTCCGCAGTTTCCCACCTCCCAAAAATATCCTTTCAATTCCCTACAGAATTACTGTCCTTTGAACTCCATGCCTCTGCACCCACCATGTTTCCTGCTTTCTAAAGGATCTTCAACCAAAATGCTAGCAGTTCACCCCAAGCCTTCTGAAAATGACAGCCATATCAAAAGGGGCTGAGCAAAGTGGAGGAGCAGGCTATGCCATTCATGTTTGGTGCACATGGCTTTTTACTCCACTGAAAGATAAACTGCTGTCCATGTTGGCAAGAGAGGCAGCCTGGCAGAGTTACCCTCCAGAAAAACCCTCCAGAAATAGCTCCTCTTCTTCAGCTAATGATGTAACTGAAAGGAGTCCTCTTTGCGCACAAGTGCCCCAGCAGCCAGCTAGGCTCCCTGGAGAGGTGGTGAGAAAAGATGACTGTGGAAGAGATCAAGTCTGGCTGGGAAGCACTAAGAGAAGAGTGAGCTGCATAAGAAGCTCTCTCTGCCTAGAGCTACAAGATGCATCTACCATGGAAGCAAAGGACATCCTGCCTAAAAGACAACTATGACCAGATCTATTAAAACCTGACTGTATTTGGCTGAAGCACAGCCCTCTCAGGCTAGTACCTGGGCTTTTACCTGCACCCAGCTGTGCAGGACATCAAGAAACACAAATTACTGTTTATGTGCTGCCAGATACAATGATGCTGGGCTCAGTCAGCCCAGCTCACTGCTGTGCCCTTTATATGCAACATCAGCTTGGAGTCTAACCACTCCATACGTGCCCAGGCTGTGCAAACACTCTCCCATCCTGCTGCAGGCCAGTCTGAGCAATGTTAGGAGTGGCACAAGTGCATACTGAAGGGAAACAAAAGCTCAGTGTAAGCCTGTATTTAGTTGTCAGGAACATTCAAAATATCAAGAGAAAGGGTAGGTAAGCTTGCAACTTCCCAACCTACCTTGCACTGTGTTTTCTGTCGATCCAAGTTTTTCTACTCAAGGGGCGTAAATCCAGCAGAAGCTAATGAGAGCTTGGAGTAAACTTATTTTCTGTGATGCTCAGTAGCCCTCTCAGAATGGTGGTCACTTGAATATTTTTTTTTTCCTAATTTGACACTTTCTGGAATTTCTGGGTGTTTTTTTTTTGTTTGTTTTTGTTTTTGTTTTTTTTTTTTTAGGAAACATCTATAAAGTTTATAAAACATGGTGCACTGTTAAAAGTGCTCCCGAGACAGTAATCATTTTATGGTGGTTAGGTGGTTCCTAACCATAATGCAGGATGGTTTACAATACAATAAAAATGTTATTTTATTAGATGTTAATCCTTCCCTACATGACTCAAACTTTCTGAATGCTGAGAACTTGGAGACTGTGAAAGGGCCTGTGGAACCAGTGGTGGAATCTCCTCTTTCCAGTAGTCCTGTCAAAGCCTTAATGACTGGAAGTCATTAGCATCCAAATGGCCTTTAGTAATTTCTTTGCCATTACCTAGTGGCTTCTCTTTGGAGTCATCCCTAGTGCAAATACACTTCTTACAGCAGGTGCAGATCAAAAAGGAAAGCTTTGGTACAGAAACAGAACTATCTCCACACTTCGTAACTGCAACCCCCTTGGAACAGGAAGAATGCACTGAGCCAGTATGAGAAAGTGCACTTTGTAGATAATCAGTCAGCTTGGGATCACATTCCTCAATCGATAAAATGAGAGGAAATCTCTCATGGCCACTGACCATGAAAGAGGAGGATTTTACAACAGTGAAAAAGCAAAGATATAAGCAAAGTGACAAAAGCAGTGAGTGACACCCTGCCCTGCCACCCCCAGACACTTCGTATTAGTCAGCCAGCTGACCACCTCGATTAAAAATACACGTGTGTAATGGGAAGTCACAGCTGAACTCCAGCAGCCTACACTGCAACGTGCTGAACACAGCGTCCAAACGCACAGCTCTTTCAGCTCAACCGGGAAATGGCAGCAGCAAACAAGCCTGGCTGAGAACTCAGTGACCTCTGCCCACTGATCTTCCTGTGCACTGCCTGCAGGACGCAGGCCCAAGGTCCCCTCTGGGGAGCCGCACAGGAAAGAGTATCTCATAGCTTCAGGTGGTAGAAAACTGCTTGCTCTGCAAAGCTCCCGGAAACAAGGCACGCATTGCTGAGCCTCCTTAGCTGAACAATGCACCCAACCACTTCAAGAGACAGGCTAAGGAAGTTAAAGGAGAGGGGACTATTCACTTACTGCAGTAAGAATAAGTCAAGTGACAGTGCAGAGGTTCTGCCTCTTCCCTAGTTGTAGTAAGACAGGTTAGTGATGGGTGTCTTGGGTTTTGTAAACACCAATATTAAAATCTCACAGACTTCCAGGGCTGGCTTAAATTCCTTATTATCACTGGATGTTTTCCCATAAGAGGCTACTGATCCTTGTGCTTGAAAATTACTTCAGAATTTTCACAGACGTTTGCACCTATTTCCCACTGCAAAGTCCATTATCTGACCCAGCTGGTACCAGAAAGATACCAGCCTCATGAGATGAAGGGACTTTCTCCTCACAGTGAAAGCAGACACAAAAAATGGAACAAGATTACAAAAGAAAGAATCCTTCTAGCTGAGAGGGCAATGCCTGAGATACAGAAAAGGAGTCAGTTTTTTCAGCTTTGTTACACAATTGCTGTGAACTTAGTGTAGTTCCTTTTTGGTTTCTAAGGCTGCTGGATGCTGTCCCAGGAAACAGGAAAAGCCAATATACTTGGCTCATAAACTGAAAGAACAACTTTTGTTTCAATATGCACATTATGGCATTAAAGTGCTGCTTTCTACATCTGTCAACAGATATTTGTTTCACTTACGATTCTTGTTGCTTCCAAGATGAACCTCTGCTTCTGTGGCACAGGACAGGGCATCAGATTCAAAATGTTTTCCATCCCACAAGTCATAATTTGTCACTCTGTTTGCATAGAGGCAAAGATAATATGGCTAGAGGTAAACAGGAAGGTTTGAATAGTGAAATGGACAAAGCCTAATCTAAAGGAGTAACTTGTGCAGGGTGGAAGAGAGAGGGCAAATGCTTGGAAAAGTAAACTGAAATCCACCCAGGTGACTTGCATGGAAAAAGATCTACATAATTACATGTTTCTGTGACTGTCATTACATCTCTACCTACAGGGGAGAAGAACCCAGAAAGAGCTCAGACCACACCCTGACTTGCCATTCACAGTCACCTACCTTGGTGAGACATATAAATCACATGTCTTTGTGGCTGTGATTTTTAGAAAACTGAATGCTTTTCTTAACAGTTCATTATGTAAGGCAGTTCCTACTGCCAGCATCTCACAATGCAAGAAAGAAGGGAATTGATTGCATAGGAGGGTGGAGACAAATGTACTCTCAAAGTTAAGTGAGTCAGCTTGGAAAAAATAACTCAGCACAACCTAAAGAGAGACAGTGACAAACAGCAACAATACCTTACACACAGAAAATCCTCTCTGAGGGCTCAGAGCAGTGCCCACCAGAGGCTGCTGCCGAACGATGCAGAAGGCAACTGCCCTCACCACCTCCTCACTGGCCTCATTCCAGACCTTTGCTCCTTTCCTGAGCAGTTTTGCTGAAAAGTCCATAGCTATAGAAGGGCAGCCTTGTCAGCTGCCTGGCTGCAATCCCTTATGTAAACCTGGCAGTAAGGCTCCTGAGTGATAAGGCAAATTATTGCTTTGGTTAGGGACTGAATGTACTGGCATGACAGACTTCAAAAACAAAAAACCCCAAACCTAAACAAAAATAGTCAGCTAAGCAAACAACACCAGCCCCCCTCTGCTTAATTTGTTCTGGCAACAACAGGCACCCAAGTTCTTATCACATGCCAGATAATAATGGTAACTTCTAGCTTGTCTTGGTTTTAAACCACAGCTGCTAAACGAAAAGCCAACAAATAGGGGAAGTGTTTATAGTAAGCACAAACTTCTCAGTGTACAAATACATGTGCTTTTATACCTCAACTATTAACAGCGAGAACATGGAGTGTCATTAAGAGGGCACAGCAGGGTACATTAACCTAACCCTTACTTTAGGGAGGCAACTATAGCATGTGAAGCCTTGATTTGCAGGACATAGGCCAGATATAAGGATCTCTGTGAACATAAGGTTGATATAAACAAACCTTCCCTTTGAGAACATGAACATGTCAGAAAGCCAGCACGGGGTATCTGTGCTGGCAAATCTCACTGCAGCTGTAAATGCAGCCACAAACAGGAATTTATGATCTTTGGCACACAAAGACAAGGCTAGAAAGTACTGGAGAAGGCAGCCTGTTTACTGAACAATTATAGCGGTTGCTCTAAGCTTTAGTTCTCAGGAACTGCACAATGTTTTTCACAAAGTTTGGCTGCCATACATGCACCCATAACCCAGCACCTGACCACTACTAGCAAGAAAGGGTACCTGGCTGCACTCCTTTGGTCAATATATAACAGTACTGCAAACAGCAGGGTGCCCTTCCACTGAGGGATGCTCCTTCAAAACGGTACCAGAACTGCAAAGAGATCCAGCTCCAGGCATAACAGCCATATATAACAACAAAGCATATTTTAGTGCCCTTTCCTGAGCAAAAGATTGAGGACATTGACAACAAAAGCCTGCAGACAGCATGCACCTCTGCGCTGGCATAAGCCAAGAGATTTCTGCTCATCATCAACAATCCCCTGCCCCACAGTTTGGCTGCAGGAAGCATTTGCTCTCCTGCCTGAAGGCTATCTCTTTTCTTTGCTTGTATATAAAGTTTGGCACAAAAGACTAAGAGCATTGCTTGTAAGAGGCCTTCCTACCTTTGTATTCACTTACATCTTAATATATCCTGTCCCTGAAGTAAAATCCATTTGGATGTTATTTGAAGCACTAAGTTTTAGCACCTCTAGGCAGATCCAAAATCATTCCAGTTTCCACTGTAGTTATGTATTCCCCTTCTGAACCAGAGTTTTGAGCAGACTTTGTCCCAGGTAGTAGAAAGAAAGAGGGACCCAAAAAGGGACTCTGAGCTTCACAGAGCTGCAAGCCCACCCTAGCTCCCTCTCAATGAAGGTCTGGTAAGACCTCAGGGAGCCCTGGTCCCTTCTGCCTAGTCCCAAAGCTGCTGCCTCTCCTGGCTCCTGAGGTCTGCAGTGGGGGTCTTGTGGCTCTCAACCAGGTAAAGATAAAGTATGTGAGTATGCCTGTGGTTCCCATGGTCTGAAAGCTTGGTTGCCCTGCTCTGCACAGGAGCTCTTGCAAAAATGAGATAAGCTTCTCAGAAATACGTATCAGGCTGCATATTGCCTGCAGATTTTCATGCTTCTCTCAGAGGACTTTTGTCTCCTGCCCCTTCCTTTCTTTCTTTCTCTACTGTTTTGGGATTTACTCAAAGACTGCATTACAGGTATGGTTTCCTGCTACTGCCTAATGAGTGGTTTGTCCTTGACATACAGATGTAATAATGAGGCAACTTTCAAGAGAACACATACATTATGTGCTAGTGGGGATTATGGGTACATATAGTTAATCCACCTATTTTGGTAAGAAAAAAAGATCATATCAACTTTACAAATACAGTTTTCTTAGGATAACAGTTGTGAACAGAAGGTGATACAGATTTTATGCTCTGCACTATGTTTGGACTGCTACTGATGTATCACATATTTCAAATGACAGCAGCACCTTCAAAAATTTCCTGCCATGAGGAATATCATACCTGTTAGGAGGCATAACATGATTTCAATGTTTAAAAAAATTGGTCAGCCATCCTAGAAGATACAGTCGTAACTGTAGCTGCTACTTATTATGCAGATCTTCATTTTAAGGTCAACTGTATGAAGACACATGCTGAGGGGTATTTTCAACAGTATCAAAGCTAACTAATCAACCAGAAGTCTTTCATTTTCTCCCTAAAGACCTCTGCTCTAGTGTCAAATGAAACTGACTGAAAATATATTAAAGATTACAGCCCTGGGTGGGAGGTGGGGCTTGCAGGCTTCCTGTGTGCAACTATTTCTTCACTATTACACTTGCAAGCCTGCTAAAGGTGGAGTTCTGTATCTACTGTTCTGTGCAGCCCTTCACCCTCTTCTAATCCACCCACATCACAGTATCTGAGCACAGAAAGGGAACAAACCACAGGCGTTTTCATGAGACAGCAAATGATTATCATTGCCAAGAACAAGCTTTATTCTTTTCTAACAAAGATCACATGATAGCTGAGCAGACAGTCATTTCACTAAAATGTATCAGATAATTACATATAATTAATGATCACATTTATTTAAGAACTGTTAGTACCTTGTGACACAACCCCCATCAACAAGAACAGTAGCCTGTTTGCAAAGCATTTTATGATCTAGGTCAGATGCCAGAGTCCTTCTGCTGAAAAAGGTGAAAACTCCTAATGTAGCCTTGCACTGAGATGATACCAGGTAATATTTCAACGTGAGCCTAGGTTACACAGGAGTGACACAAGGCTGCCAACAGCATGTTTAAAAACACTCCTGATACATCAGAGCACTCCATTAATGACAGAGAATCTGGGTTTCTGACTGTTGCACAGACAGCTGTCTCCCAAGTGTATTAGATCTGCAAGAGACCTCTCTTCCCTCTTAGGGATGGTCTAGGGCTTCCTCTCCATTCTGTGCTGCCCAACAATCTGCCATCCTGGAGCAGGGTCGAAAACAGCAAGCACTATCTAATCTTTCTTCAGGAGCAGCACCAGATCACCGACAGAAGTACTGGAAACTAACAGCAGTGTGGATACTCAACTCCATTAAGTATGCACAAATGTGTGACACAGGACAGAAAATTAGGGCATTATCGAACAAAATGGGATTACAAAAGAATTAATGTCTACAGTTTATTAATTTCCCAGGTAAAATAAGAGATGCAGACATCTTTCATCTGAAGGCCTGAGCATTGAGATTAGGCTTCTCCTTAACTACAAACACATTTCATTTGGTGCTTAATGTCCTGTGTGAGTGGCTGCATGGTTCTGAGTTACTGGCTAGCCCAACTGTCCCATACTTCAACAGTACTCTTCTAAGTAATCACAGGCTGATGGGAAAGTATGAATTCCTACAGCAAATAACTGTCTTTTGGAGACTGTTCTCCTAAAAGAATCACAATGTTTTGGGGCACCTCCTGAAGTACATCAGTCACACATACCGTCCCAGACATGAAACTCATAAGTCCTTTGTTTCAACTTGATTTCCCTTTACACCTTGTAACATGTAATGGAGTATGGGCAGGGGCACACACTCCACCAAGCTCCAGAGCACCACTGCAAGAGGCTGTAACATCTGACCTAGCCCCAGCTGCTGGGCCTTCTCTTGCTGGTAGAACTGTATTGCCTTCTCAGTTTTGCCATCTGACCTACTTCAGTAATTGTTTCCTCACTCATCTCAGTTAAAAGGACCTGGATTAATGAAGAAGCGTAAATGAACCTCATGTTTTCTGGCTGCAGGAGTCTTGGGGGCAGGCTTGGGGACAGTAAACCACACAGCTGATGCAGGTAGAAGTCAAAGAGCATGTGTGCCTGTGAGGGCTAGAAACCAGATTTGACATCTATGCTTCACCACCAAGATTCAAAATCAGGTGTTATTGCATCATTTCCTAACTCATCCCACTATTATTATAACCAAAATCTGGTGCTAGTGCATAATTTGCAAACTCATCTCATAAGGTGAGTGCTGTCTGTCTGTGCTAGTGCTGAGAATAGCATGCGTCTCCTGCTGACACAGTGAAGTCACTCAGTTACGTGCCTGGCAGCACTGCCTCTGCTTTGTGTTCTGCGTTGGTATGCAGAGACGCCGTGGTGTCATGTTTCATGACATGTAAATAGCACTATTTCCCACATTAGGCCAATCCCGTATTTCAGTAGCATACAGCAATTTCTCACAGTAACCTGAATCCTTCATGTGCTCCACTAGACACAGGAAGAAAGGGAACAACAGACTCAATTCAATGTGCCGAGAACAACAAAAATATACTGGTTCAATGAGATACTCAGTGAAGGACTTTACAACAAACTAAATTGTCCATTACCTGTTTGCTTCACTGACAAAGTGCCAACAATCAAAACTTAAGATACTCTTTCAGATTTTCTAGACAGACGGACTCTTACAGATGAATTCAGACAGATACTCTAATAGGTACTCTTTATTCTCTGTCTTGTCAGAACAACACTAGTACTTATATTATTCCTGCCAGAAAGAAAAAACTCACAAAAGCCCCTTCCTTTTTGGATTAAGAACGGGAATAAAATCAGCCATCTGTTAAGACCTAAACTGGGAAGATCAAACATGCTTAACTACTACTACACCTTACATTTTGGTTGCATCTTGTGCTCGGTGTAATTTCTAGTGCCTGATCTTAGATCAGTCCTGTCCATCTGCACTCCTTCACCAACCAGCCCACCTTCATATGCTTGAAAATTTATAATGGGAAGGCAAACTGAAGCACAGAGCCGGCTTTGTACGGAACCTGTTGAAATGTGTGGCTTCAACAGGGATACGCATGTTAATTTGCCTTATACCCCAGCATACTGACTTTGTAAGCATCAAGTGTTCAAAATGCTCAGTGCTGGAGGTGCAGGTACAGAACAAACACAAAGACAAAAAGGAGCACTAACCTGGAGAAAAACACATCACTGTTAATGAAGGAAATTTCATCTGTTAAATCCATCTCCCTCCAACATGAACCACCATCTGTCAATTGGAGGCTGACCTGAGGTGTTTCATCTGATAGGCCTGGTTGTGGCACTAGGCATGTTTGGCCAGATCCTTCCATTGTGGACTTTGCCATCTACAGAAGTAAAGAGAAAGAAAAATGAAACATGAAAGGAAGAAAGGACAGAGCAGCCTTTTCAGATAATCTAACAAAAAGACATTCCATACCAGTGTATAAACAGCAAAGAATATGACAAGGTGAGAAATAATACTATAAAATACATATGAATCAGACATTCTGTTTGATAAAGACTATTTAAAGAAAAATGAAGGTGTGACTTTTGAAATAACAGGGGTAAAAGCAAGATTTAAAAAAGGAGGGTACGTAAAATAAACAAAAAGTTATTTTCTGCATCACAGAAAACTTCCCATTGAATTTGATTTGCTTCTTGACACAACTAGAGAAACATGGTAAAGGCAATCATACACCTCTTTCCTCCTATCCTTTTTAATTTCAACTGATGTCAACAGGTGCCCTGGAAGGAAATTTCTTAAGACAGAGAACATTCTGTATTCATGTTCTTTGCTGAGGCTGCCAGGACACAGAGCTGGAAGTTCAGCTCCCTAAATCCAAGACAAAGTTTCCAAGCATCACTGAGCCCATCTACATGAAGCCAGGGGTCTTGCTCTGCCCTTTCAGCAGGAGCATACAGAACACAAGAGGAGGCAGTGCTGCATCAGATGTATGTCCAGTATCAGCAGCAGATAAAGGACACTTAAGGGAGAAAGAGAGCAAATTCAGAGGTCTGCATTGCCACACCTTTTAGCAATCTGTGCTTTGGGGCTTCTTTTGACTTAAGAGGTTGCACCTGGTTCACTGTTACAAGCAAACATTGAGCCTAACCTTTGTGATTACATTCAGTTTTCTCTTGTGTTCACTGCTATCTTTAGCCTTTGCAAGATCCTATGGCTGGAAGTTTCACATCACGTTTCATAACAACATTGTTACACACTAATTAAAGTCATATAAGAAAAGTACTTCTATTTTAGATACGGCGACAGATATTCTTTCCCTTGTTTTTGAATTATGAGAATTTGCAGATAATTGTTCCTCGCTCACCTTCCCCATAACATTCTTGACTTTATACTACTCCAGTAGTTGTCTCTTATCAGACAAAAAAATAAAAACAACACAGTTTATATAGTCTCTAATTTTACAGAAGTATTCTGATGTGTTTGATCCTTTCTGCTGCTTTTCTCTACACCTTTTCACCTTCTGTAGCAAGAACTGCAGGCAGCATTATATATGTAGGCAGATTTAGTGGTGGCTTCTTATTGAAACCCAGCATTTTATTTCCTTTCATGATTGCTTACTGATCTGACAGGTTTGTGATGTTTCAGCAGCATCACGATCTCTTTTCTGAAAACAAGATCTAATTTGGAGCTCATCAGTGTACATATTTATATAATTTGTGGTTTGTGGGCATTAGTTACCATAGAGTGATGGAAATTCAACTTGTAATTCTTTTCAGCCAGTACAGAGCAAATTAGGAGCCTTCTGTAAGTCCCTGTAGCTGGCTTTTAGTTTTTCCTAGCTTGAAAGTTTCTAATATCAGCACATTCAAACTCTTTCTGGGTCATTATTGAAGTGGTTGAACAGCACAGATTCCAACAAAGATCCCCAAGGGACTCCAAGGAACCCTCTCTCCACTGATAAACCAACTATGTATTTTTACTGCTTTCTAATTATTAATCCATAAAAAGTCTTTTCTTCTTATCACAAAACATCTTTGCCTCTTTAAAAACCTTTGATAATCCTATCAAAACCTTTTGAAAATTCAAGTGCACTACATTGACTATACCTATTCACACGCTCACTGGCTCCCCTGTGACAATTTTTTCTCTGAAGAAGTAATGCTGATACTTCCTAATGACTCCAATTATCCATTTGTTGATTCATTCTGCTGCCTACTGCAGTTTCTACAAATTTGCTGGACAGTAAGCCAGACTTTCTGGATCACTCTTGAACCCTTTTTTTACCTGGCTAACCTTAAGATTTTTAGGAAAATTCTTGGTGCTTCCTCTGTTTCATAATGCTTTCTTTCACTTACATTTGTGTTCTGATGCCTTGTGTGTGTTGAAAAGTTTCATGGGACAGAAAGCTGCTTCTTACTGAAAAATAATACATATACCAGAGGCAAAGGCAAACCACAGAGAAACATTAAAAGAGCTTCCCAGCTTCAGCCTCTGGACTGCATGCACTTGGTGAGATCCTGCCTTTGCTACCATCAACAGGCATTTTGCCTGGAGTCAATATCTCACCTTTGGACCACCACTGGCTTGAATTAATACTATGGCAGCCCATTGCCTGCAGCAGTCACTGACTGTTGACACCACGGAAACTGGGCACACAGCACACAGGCATCAAGCCATGCCTCTCAGCTGCTACACAACTTCAGGAGTGCTGTGATGTAAAAGGTGAAGACCATGTCTGCAGGGAGAAGGGGTGACAGGGATCTACACATGGCAGCATTACAGGAGGGAATCACAAGAGGAGGCAGCAGGGCCTAGGATTTGGAGGCACCAAATTCTGCTAGAATGGCTGTTAAGCCTTTCTTTCCCCCTGAAAACCTGCAGTCCCTCATTTAGCTGTTCTGCATCTGAAGGTGACAGTTATCTCTTGTGTCTGCACCTGAACACCTCTCAGTGTGGCTTTTGGTGCTACTTCACCACCACCTGCTAAAGCTGATGCCACGAACACCCGAAAAGCTCTTCACCAGAGTTACAAGAAATGGTGACTACATGTATGCACAGACCCCTAAACTAAACTAGCTCCTACACTGTCCTGTTAGTACTTTACAGAAGTACACGTGGATCCAAGCAAAACAGGCAACTTCTATGATGTAACACATATGCCAGCAGCGACTGAAGCCTGGAAAAGAGCAGGAAGCTAGCCTTTCCACCCCTACTACACTACGTGCATCCTGATTTTAAGATTGCAACTAACAAAGCTAAATAATTTTGCTACTGGATACTGCATTAGTAAAATCTGCCTTACGCAACAAGAAGCACTAGGAAACAGGCAGCATCTGCCGAACAGCATGTATCAGATTCCCTCTGTGCAAATTATTCATGAACTTTACACTCATTTACAGAAGCTCCTTATACTGGAAAATTCCGTAAAACCCCCCTATTTATTATTCTGGCGCTCTAAAAGGAAAAAAAAAGGTTTTGGTACAGTCTTCAATTCTTCTCATTTTCTGGCAATAAAAGATTGCTTGGATGCAGGCACTTCCAACAAAAGGCATGCCAATCACATACAAACTCTGCAAGAAAATTCTATTTGAAAGATAAGATTCAAATTAGGATTATCACTGCATTTCCAGGGCACCTCAAAATCATTAAGAAGTGGAAGGAACCAACGTTTCAGATGATTTATAAGCTAGTATTTTGATAGCTTTGGAAAACAATATCATAGCATGCAGTTATTTCTTTAGCAATATAGTCTACAAATAATGGCAACTTATCTCTGAATTAAACTTACATTTACTTTCAGTGCAAAACTGCTTTCAGTTGCATCTGTATAAAAACACATTGAGGAGCACAGACTCGATGACCCTTGTAAGTCCACTCCAACTTGAGATTTTCTATGATTCTATGTAGCAATATGTATGGATTCCTTGAACCCATACATATTAAAAGTTAAATAAACTTTTTCATTTAAGTAATATGTCTTTAATCTTTATTAACAATAGGAAGGAAAAATATTCACTGATCTCATTCTACAGTTTTTAATTACCCTGTGAAAAAGCCACCTGCACAACTACTGTAACAACAGCACTTCACTGTGGTGCCTCTGAGATGAAGATGCGCCCATGGGTAGACAAAGACTTGTGTAATTTGAATTCCTTACAAAGCACATTAAAGAACTATGGACAGAGGCAGCCTAAATGTTTTTTGGGTGGTGAAGCTTACAAGAGATCATTTTTTGGCAGATTTCTTTGTACATGCACATGCATATGTTTCATGCAATGAAGTTTGAAAGAGTAATACCTTACAAAGTGACAACAATACCTTGCAAAACTGCAGTGCTATAAGTTATTCATTACCACGACAACACTGGGAAGACAAGCATATTAGTTGTTAAATGACAGAAAAGAGAAAAAAAATATTGTATAAAGGCTATTCTAATTTTCTCCAATACACCCCTTTTTGTGCTCAGCCTAATGAGCCACCTTATCCTCTGGAGGATGGGGAAAATAGCCAGTGAAACCCCGGGGAGGGCTATTACAAAGGCAGACAAGGAATCTATGAGAAGTTCAAGCATTAGTTTAAAAGGAAACAACAACAACAAAAGCCTCTGCGGAAACTTGTTGCATGTTGTAACACATCTGTACAGGCTGTATCTTGTTACACTGTGTACTAAGTACTGCAGGAGGTTTGTAGTTAGCTGTGCAGCACACCCTCATTTGCATTATGTCTCCAGAACAGCCATTCCACTGAATGACAAGGAAAGATTCAAGTGAGGTTTACAAAGGTCTTGAGTGGAAGAATCTCCCCCACTCCCCAGAAAAGGACAACCCTTAGCTAGAAGGCATTTGTTTTCAGCTCATAATGTTCTTGAAAGTACTAAGAATAAGAAAACCATTGCCTATTCATTAAAATACCATCTTGTACAGTGGCTACTTTGCTTTTCTCAAGAAGACTTTTGGAAACAGTATCCTGTTTGTGTTTTAGCTCACAGCCCTTCACATCTGGCTTACACCACCTCTATTAATTTTTTCCCCTCAGATTTAACAGCAGTCATTAAGTTAACCTGACTTCATTGTTTGATCATGGTTACAAAGTCTAGTTGGAGGCAAATAACTAGCCTTAATGATCTGGATGATGAGGCAGAGCATACCATCAGCAAGTCTGCAGACGACACAAAACTAGGAGTAGTGACTGACATGCCAGAGGTCATGCTACCACCCAGAGCTACCCAGACAGGCTGACAAGAGCCTCATGTAGTTCAGCAAGGGGAAGTGCAAACTCTTGAGGCTGGGGAGGAACAATCAGTATGCGCTGCAGGCTACCCAGCTTGGCAGAGAAGAACCTGGGCGTCCTGGTGGACAAGCTGACCATGAGCCAGCCATATGCCGCTTGCCACAAAGGCAGCCAGAGGTGTCCTGTGTTGCATTAGGAGGAGTGCTACCAGCAAGTCAAGGGAAGTCATCCTTATCATCTACTCAGCACTAGTGCGGCCACATCTTGAGTACTGGGACCAGTTGTGTGCTCCCCAGTGTTCTACGAAAGAGATGTGAACATACTGGAGAGAGTCCAATGAAGAGCCATGAAATAATGAAGGAACTGGCGCATCTATCATCTCAGGAAAGGCTGAGAGGGCTGGGACTGTTCAGCCTAGAGAAGAGAAGGCTCAGGAAGGATCTTATCAAAGAGTACCAATACCTGAAGGGAGAGTGCAAAGAGGATGCACACAGATTCTTTTCAGTAGCAGCCAATGACAGGACCAGAGGCAACGGGCACAAACTGAAACACAGAAGCTCCCTCTGAACATCAGGAAACATTTTTCCACTGTGAGCATGACCAAGCACTGGCACAGGTTGCCCAGTGAAGTTTTGAAGCCTCTATCTGTGGAGATACTCAAAAGCTCTCTCATCATGGCCCTGTGCAATTGGCTCTAGGTATCCTGGCTGAGCAGCGGGGTTGGACAAGATGACCCACAGAGGTCCCTTCAACCTCAATCACTCTGTGATTCTGTAATTTTCACTCTTATACTCTCATTTATCCAGTTAACTAAACATATTAATTGCTGTAAACTGTGATGCCTAAAATGGTGTGGCATGTGTCAAAGGAGCATTTTGCCCCAGGCAAAATCTAACCCATATGGCCTGCCAAAGAGAAATCCATAAATCTTTGTAAACCCATAAGAAGCTTCACTTCAGAAGATGACACCAAAAAATCCACGGACAACCCAGAAAACCAGGAATGTTTTGGTTGAAGAACAAATCTGTCTCCTGAAAGATTTTCATCTGGTGAAGCCTAACCTCAAACTGCATTTGACAAAAATCAGATTCAGCCTGAACCAGCTATGTTGTGGGCTGTTAGGTTACAGTTACAGGCTGTAGCAGCTGAAAGCATGGGCTAGGCCAAAGTCTTCTACTCTGTAATTTAAAATGCATCTTTATTCTCAGCAAAATACAAGTAAAATAGTATCAGATGCTACTGACAACCAAAGGGACAATCCCAATAAAGGATAATCGAAACAGCAAAGAGTGGACAGCTACAAGGAATTATTACGTCACACATCCTGCATTAAGCTTTCAAGTTTTGCTGTCTCAGAAAGCTCAAATACAAGGAACTATGTTTGCAGTTTCATGACCAATATAAATACACATCATGATGAGTGTTGAAGAAAGTGCAAGAAGACCTTTCCCCTAGAGGCACAAGCTGACCAGTCAAGGTGGCATCATCCCACACATATGAGAGCCAAGATTCTTCATAAATGACTCGCTGCATCATAGAGATGCTTCATCTCCTTGTGAGCTGTCAGAAGTTCCTAGGTTCAAAGATAAAAGATAAATATACCATATATTCTAAAGGTCTGATGTGGCATGGTGACTCTAATCTTTCAATGTTCTTGAAGAACAGAGACTGCTGTACACCAAGATGTCATATGCATTGACATGGAGTAAAGATACATATCCTTGGTGCAGCTCATCTTGCTTTTCTGAGTACCTCACTCATCTTCTCAAGGAGGAAAAGAAAAACTTCTGACATCCCAAGCTATGTTGAACATGTAAATGAACACATAAATAATCAGGGTAATTTATACCCATTTGAGTAATTAGGTAGTCAAGATGCAGAACTTTTGGAAGAAGCTAACTGTGAGTTTATAGTTAAAATGTCGTAACTGAAAGGATGACAAAGATGTTTCCATGAGGTAATCATAAAAAAAACCCAAAAAAAACCAGGAGGTAATTAAACATTTACAGTACTTTCTTTTATTTAATAATGCATGAACTTACTCTTCCAGGGAAGAGAGAAACCTCACTCAAAAACTTCTTTAATAAACCAATGGCACTCAGAGAAGTCCACCAAAATGAAGAGGTCCACATTACCTTTTGAAGAGCTTCATATTTTGTCAGCTTAGGGTTCTTCCAGCTTTCAAGTAGTGTATATCAGTACAAATATTCTACAGAATAGAAAAAGGCATGTTTCTTTGCAAAAACCTAGGCATGGCTGAGTGATGCAGGGAAATTTGAAATGTTTTCTTTCCCACTCTAGTCTCAATTTGGCTGGCTATCAGCACAAGCCTTACACGTTAATCTATCCACTCATCAGCGTTACTTCTGTTTCATGAATGACTGAGAAAGGGAGACCATTAGCCAGACGTACCTCTTGCTTGACAGCTAACCAACCTGACTCCACCAGTTCACTCAGTCAGGCACATGTATGTGTCTTTGCCAACAGAATGGCCAACCTGGCAAGGGGAGCTTCAAACTAGTAAAGGTGGAAGAAGGGGTGAGTTATAAAGACCACAAACACAAAGCAAAACAAGACTTGAGTGGGTATACCTCCAGTAAGTGCATGCAGCCAAGGAAGTGCCTACAGGACATGACTACAGGGTATCCTCTTGCACCCCTCCTGGAAAACAGACATGCTCCAACACTTCTCTGAAATGCCTGTATGCACAGAGTATGGAAAACAAGCAGGAAGAACTAGAGATCCATGTGTGGTCACAGGGCTTTGATGTCATTGCCAATCAAAGACAGATCCACAGAGACATGGTGGGATAGCTCACATGACTGGAATGCTGTCATCAATGGCTACATGCATTTTAGGAAAGAGACCAGGTGGTGGAGTTGCCCTTTGTGTGTGAGAACACCTGGAATGTCTGGAGCTCTGTCTCAGGGTGGATGATGAGCAAGTTGAGAGCTTATGGGTCAAGATCAAAGGGCAGACCAGCAAGCGTGACACTTGTGGGTGTTTGCTACAGACCACCTGGATCAAGAGCACACAGTAGATGAGACTTTTTACAGATAGCTGGAAGTAGCCTCACAATCATACAACTTGGTTCTCATAGGGAACTTCAACCACCCTGACATCTGCTGGAGGAATAACACAGCGAGGAACAAAGAATCTGGGAAGTTCCTGGAAAGCACTGATGATAACTTTCTGACACAGGTGATGGAAGGGCCAACGAGGAAAGGTGTGCTGCTGGACCTATACTAACAAACAAGGAAGGACTTAGTGATGTGAAAGTTGGGGTCAGCCTGGGCTGCTGTGACCATGAGATCATGGAGTTTAGTATCATATGAGGAGGAAATGGCAATGTAAGAGTGCAACCCTGGATTTCAGAAAAGCTAACTTTAGCCTCTTCAGCAATGACAAAGACAGTGGGATTGAATACATCTTCAGCAAGTTTGCAGATGACACCAAGCTGAGTGGTGCAGCTGACACTGCTAAGGGACAGGATGTCATTCAGAGGCACCTGGACAAGCTTGACGAGAGGGCCCATGTGAACCTAATGAGGTTCAACAAGGCCAGCAGGTCCAGGGAGGTGATTCTGCCCCTCTACTCTGTTCTCATGAGACCCTACCTGGAGTACTGTATCCAACTCTGGAGTCTTAAGCACAGGAAAGACAGGGAGCTGTTGGAGCAGGTCCAGAGGAGAGCCACAAAGATGATCAGAGTGCTGGAACACCTTGTCCATGAGGAAAGGCTGAGAGAGTTGGACTTACTCAGCCTGGAGAAGAGAAAGGTCTGGAGAGACCTCACCTCAATACTTAAGTGGGCCTTTCAATACTTAAATGGGGTGTATAAGATGAGGACAGACTTTTTAATAAGGCTTGTTGTGTAATGGTTTTAAATTAAAAGAGGATAGATTCAGACTGGATATAAGGAAGAAAGTTTTTACGATGAGGGTAATGAAACATTGGAACAGGTTGCCCAGAGAGGCGGTAGGTGCTCATCCCTGGAAACATTCAAGGTCAGGCTGAACAGGGCTTTTGAGCAACCTGATCTAGTTGAAGATGTCTCTGCCCATGGCAGGGGGACTTGACTAGATGACCTTTAAAGGTCACATCCAACTCAATCTATTATATGATTGTAAGCCTGGAGTGAACTTAAAGCAAGTCATCTTCCAAGAGACTTCTCTAAGTGCTAAAAATGGGCTTGTGGCAAAGCACAGATTCAGCTCAAAAAGTAATAAAATATAAAAAAGTAATTAAAAACCACCTTGATTCATCATTTCATCTACCACCTACAATACGGATTTTAAGACCATGTAGGCATATTGCAGCTGACAAGTTCTTTCAAAGAAAAAATGCTTCATCATCCTAAACAGCTGACACTGGGAGACAAAGATCAATAGCTCTGTAATTCTTATCAGGTTTAGCAGAGAGTCAGCACAGATAACATAAGCAATAACACATACTTAGTAATTCAGCTCCCAGTTCTCTTCTGCACTCACAACCAAGAACCAAATCCTTCCCTGAGTAACTGCCACACTGAAATCATAAAGTCATGATGAATGCAGTCATCCTTACAATCTGCACAGATGCCACTGCCACATTTGGATTTCTCTTACTCCACTTGTAATATCTAAAAATATATTAGATCACTAAACCACCTCCTCTGTACTCCGCTCTACTCAGATATCAAAGTTATAAATTTGATGCAATCCTAAAGTGTATATAAAGATTTAAAGTTCAACCAAGTTCTGATGTTTGATGCAATTTCCTGTGTCTTAAAGAGGTCAAGACCCTTTAAGATTCAAAGAGATGAGCATTATCTCCCTTTAAACCACAGCCTCCATATTTGACAGAAGCCACTGCAAACATCAGAACTGCTTAAATGCTTAAAAGCTAACACACACTTATGATTCCAGAGGTATGGAACTAGCAAATGCTCTCAGAAAGCCTACAAAATTCAAGCACACAGTTATCACATTTCTAGTTCCAGAGTTAGGTCACTTTCACTCTATGTGGATCCCATAATCTTGTTTTAGTAAACTTTCTCGAAGTTAAAGTCATGTCTGTTATAGCTCATGGTCAAAGCCCATGGACTTGAAACTGTACAGGAATTACTTGTGTCAGAACCATTTTTTTATTTGTAACTGCTGTGCTGAATTTTGTCTATTTTCAGTGAAGCTTTAAATTAATGCTGTAATAGCAAATTAATTCCTAATATGTTGCAGATATCCAAATCACAATAAACTCACTGTCTTTAACTGTATCAGATCCACAGAACTAATCTAAATGAAGAGCAATATTGAAGTTAATAGACTGGATTCTGAATACAGACTGAGATTCACTGAGATGGTAACAGTTTTCCCCAGTTACTTTTCCACCAAAACAAATTTCTTGAAGCTTTAGTAATACTGCCAATAGAACAGTCTGAAGAAGATCTCTACAATATGGCTGATTCTGGTCAGAGGCCACATGAAACCACTCTGGGAAACCACACCTGTGGTTTATCAGAGCAGTTTAAATTATGTGTATGAAGATAGGCTGAGAAAGTTGGGGCTGTTCAGCCTGGAGAAGAGAAGGCTGTGTGGAGACCTCATAGCAACCTTCCAGTATGCGAAGGGGTCCTATAGGGATGCTGGGGAGGGACTCTTTGTTAGGGACTGCAGTGACAGGACAAGGGGTAATGGGTTAAAATTTTAACAGGGAAATTTAGTTTGGATATAAGGAAGAAGTTACCTTTACTGTAAGGGTGGTGAGGCACTGGAATGGGTTGCCCAGGGAAGTTGTGAATGCTCCATCCCTGGCGGTGTTCA